>JBBPRQ010000003.1:0-273593 GCA_038093095.1 Boletus insuetus | reverse complement strand
ATGTTTACCAATATACCGGACATGTGCAGTACCACGCAGAAGAATGGCTTCATTTGCCCCAGTACCCAGGTGTTCGGGACTGCCTCTGTAATCGTATGTCATTAAAAACGAATTTTGACTTGGCATTTTGACGACTCATCTTACACCCTAATTTAGTGGGGTGTTATCGGCCCTCAGCGCCAATTCTCCGGTGGCCAAATATACAACAGCTTGCTCTGGTTCTTCCTTCTCGGCACCATTTGCCCAGTCATTGCGTGGCTCGCCCAGAAGAGATGGCCTAACAGCTGGGTCCGCTATCTCAAGTATGTCGTGTTTCTCTAGCCATTTGATCCAGGAAATTGAAGCATGTTCAGCTTCCCCGTCATTTTCAGCGGGACCGGACTCATTCCTCCCGCATCCGCTGTCAACTATGTCACATGGGGTATCGTCGGTTTCGTCTTCCAATACTTCATCCGCAGACGTCACTTCTCCTGGTGGACAAAGTACAACTGTATGTGTTACGCTGACTCATGTTAACCCTCTCACGTATATTTTTCGTTGCCTTGTACACGTAGATGTTCTCTCCGCTGCGCTTGACACTGGTCTTGCGTTTTCAATTCTCATAATTTTCTTCTGTCTTCAATACCCCGATAATGGTATGATTGGTTTAAACAGTGTACAAACTTGGTGGGGGAACACTGTATTCTTGAAGACTGCCGATGGCCAGTCAGCGACTCTCCGGGCGATAAATGGAACGTTTGGGTGAGTGTCCAGACACCAGTGGTTTGCTGATCATATTCTAATCCTCCTTGCGAAGGCCATCGACGTGGTAAAGTGAATGATGTACGATGGTGTATGATTTGAACGATTTAGTATACCTACTTATCTCGTTGGAACGACGGAAAATATAAGTTTGCTTGCCGAAATTGTTGTGATGAGTCTTTAGTTTGTCTGCCTGCCGTGTTCTGCTAGGAACCATGGAAGACCTTACTCGATCAGACAGCAGGTTTTTCGGTCTTCAAGAAGGGTTCCGTTTATGCTGTAGGCATTCAATGATTCACATTCAGTCCCAACGTTGTTCGTCTGGCCATTTCATATTTATTGTCTCAGGAGTGATTCGGACAGCCTGATGAACTTGTTGTTCATCAAGGTGATCATAATGATCTAAAGACTAGACAGCGGCGGTGGGAAATATTGTGGCGTTACCGTGGGACAACTCAGGTCTAGTCCTACGTACAGTCTTGCGGTCCGCACCACCGTCGACGTCCCGTCCCCCCTCATCAACATCAGTAACAATGGTTAGTTCTCGTTTTCCTCGTACAGTAGAACTGCTCAGACGTCTCTGTGCATCCCGTAACTTTGATTTATCATCATGGATGCTTGGATGGCTGGACGAGTCTGGAGATGTACCCAACGATCCTTGGATCAGGCTTGGCTGACTATGCTTGTATCGTTCCATAGGCCACCTCGGAACTCGCAGCAACATACGCCGCCCTCATCCTCGCCGACGACGGCGTTGAAATCACTGTACGTCGGCACGGTAGCGTCCGAGCAAAATCCCCAGCTCAGATCCTTGTTAGCCCGACAAAATCATTGCATTGACGAATGCTGCCGATGTTGAACTGGAGCCCATCTGGGCAGCGCTCCTTGCCAAGGCCCTAGAGGGCAAGAACGTCAAGGATCTACTATCGAATGTCGGTGCTGGTGGAGGCGCACCCGCCGTGGGTGTTGCACCAGTTGGTGGTGGTGGTGGCGCCCCTGCAGCTGCCGCAGACGAGCCCAAAGAGGAAGAGAAGAAGGAAGAAAAGGAGGAGTCAGACGATGACATGGTATGTACACGTACCGTCACTTTGTGTACAGAGACTGATTGTCGGTACCCGTTCTATAGGGCTTTGGGCTGTTCGATTGATCTCCTTTTCTGCTTGCTATCTTATTCCTGTTGTATCCCCATTCCATTACATACACTGTGCATCGATCAAAATTCTCTGGGCCATTTGGTCCGTGCACCGATAGACTGTTGTCCACTGTCAATGTGCGTCATCAAGTGAAGATGAGAATGCCCGTTCGCCGTGGGAGAACAGGCGCTCGAGCTGAACACTTGACAACTCGAGTGGTCAAACCTGCAGCGAACATGTTTCGATGGGTCCGGTGAGTTATGTCTTTTTGCCTTTGCTATCGACTCAAACTTTTACTGTTGTCTCAAGTTCCGGAACGACGGGGCTCAGATGGAATCTTTGCGTAAGAGATGTACCTCCACATAGTCGAACACATTGCTCCACCCACTGGACGTTTAACGCAGGACCAACTCCTTTCCTGCGTCTGCAGATTCTTTGCCAATTCCTGCCCCCCACGTTTGAATTCTGGTTCTATAGATTTCAGCAACAGCGCAGTCTTTCCATGGATCTTGAGTTTTCCGATCACATCGATTGGGCTTCCCCGATCTGTGCTCACAAAACTCCACCTCTGGACATCCTCGACGCTTTAGCAGGACCTGAGCCTGGCACGTAGAGCGGGTACATACTATCCTCATGCAACCCGTCTCTCGAAGCACTGGGTCTTCTGATTGGCGCTGCATTTGCACGAGACCAAGACCACATGGCATATTTGGTGATCCTGCGTGGGACTTACTACTACTACTCCTTCGCTCCCTCACGCTGCGGGTAACCACGCTGACACCTACAGACGTACGTCAATTATCGAGCGTCTTGTACTATTCTTTAATCCGTAATCTAGAACCTCTCCCTAGCCTTTGTGGTTACTCGTCGTCTCCCGAACCTACAATCATTCACGGTGAGGGAGTTCCAGATCATACCGGACGCCTTACGTATCGCTCCGGAGATCCCCACAGGGGTTCGACTTATCTTTCATGAAGGGGTCCTTTCTTCCTTTACGGGAAGGCTCTTCGTTTGGTGGATGGCTAGTACGACGTATCAAACACAAACTCATCTACGTGCTGTTTCGTTCCTATGTATCCACGAATGCTCAGGACACCCACACTAGCGGGTCACCTGCTTGCACACTCCCACCCTCCCGAATGTCCTTTCCCAGTCCTTTGACCATCTTTCCAATGTTTTCCTCCCCCGCAGGAACGTTTATTTCCGTCTTCATAGCCTCGAGAATGATCATCACTTCATCCGCGGACTTGATTACTTGTCCCACCTGACATTTGATTTTCCAGACAGAGGCAGACATGGATGAAGAGACGCATGTACAGTCCGAGATCTCGTCGACTTCGGTCGACTCTATCGTCCAATCAGAACACGGCTTCGTAATGACGGTACGTCTTGAACAACTCACCCGTGTTCAAGCGCGATGCTTCGAGTTCCTTCTGAGCCAACCATTCGTGAAGGAGCATGTTTTCCCTGCAGAGAGAGCCTTGTATGACGTGGCATTTCGAATGGTAGTCGTCTCACCTTGCTCCTACGCGCGCGGCAGCCTCTGCTCGTTTCTCTGTGAACTCGGCCACCTGGTTGGCAATGGCCTTGACAAAACCCGTATAGGTCGCCATCGAAAACACCGTCGGTTCAATCTGGAAGTCCGTCAGACTAATGAAGCTAACGTCTCAATGTCAACGCCGTGTACCTGAAACTTGTACTGTCCAGCGTTGAACTCTTGCTCGATCTAGAATTTAGCACATTCAGCGAGAAGGTCAAGTGGACGCGCAGGGGCGAGCGTTGCATACCTCTATATAGCGGTCCTCGGTGACGGGCATGAATGAAACCTATTCATGCATGGGTCAGAGAGGTACTCGAGTCAACCTTGCAACGGGTCGTACTTGATCGAATGGTCTGAGTAACCACGGACGCTCTGGGTTAAAATCGGCCCCCTTTCCCCAAGTTTGCCACGCTGGAAGAGTCCTTCCAAAGAGCTGGTATCCTCCTGGGGAGACGACAGGGTATATTGCTGCCACTGGGCCAGCGATTCCGACAGCGCCCTGGGCCACATTCTTAGCCCAAACGACACGCCCCCTGCTACTTGGAAACTCACGCTAGGTGTATATGTCCGTGACGGGTTCATTTTTTGCCCAACGAGACGACACCGGGGATCGATCTGGAGAACGACTCAGTTTCGAAGTTGCTACGAGTGCAATGGCTTTTGCTGACTGGTACCAAGAAAGGGCAAGCCAAGTAGAATCCAACGCCAAATACAAGCTACCCGGGATTGCTCGTCAGCAAAACAGAGTCATGAACAGGCGTTTTGATTACCCAGCTAGACTCCATAAGTTTCTCCAATGCCTCCGTGGCGCCGCCTTCAAGACCGTTATTTTGTGCAAGGTAGTCGATGTTGCTTGGTAGGTATACAGCCTTGCTTCGAGTGGTGCTCGTGTACCTTTCCAGAGCCTCGCGGTTCCATCGATCGTCAAGGGCGATAGGGAAAACGATCTTCCTTCCCGGGAACTCGATATCGACCAATGTATCCGGAAGCAAGTTCTCCACCTCTGTCAAGAACTCGAGGACATCGTTTTGGGAGATGATTACAGGATCGAAATGGCACTGACAAGACGGTTTGGTGTTGAGACGAGGGTGAGATCTGAAAAGGAAAAGACGCTTACCATGGTTGATCTGATACACGGCGCAAAAGACCATATCCCGTTCAAGTTGCGCTTGTGAGCTTCTGTCTCGAGCGCATGGACACGTGCTCGCAAGTCGAAATCAAGCTTCATCTGACCATACTCGACAAGAATGGCGGAATCACCTGCCTAGTAAGCTCCGCGTTAGAGCGAGACATCTGGCCATGAAAACGAGGGAGAAAGTTACTTGGCGGAAGGTTACCAAGAGTCTTGGACTTCCAGCTGGAGGCACAATTTTCTGGAGGATGGTGTGACCAATCTCGCTCTGAAAGCTAGGTTCAGCGCGCGGTGGTACAGCACCGCCTGAAATTGCAAGTCGAATATCTTCAATCCACGCCCTTGCGGTTTGTGCACCTATCTGGGCCTCCGCCCAGGAGACGCGCTTGAACTGGACCGTGCCTCCAGGACTCAATTGACCCAGTTTCCACCTGCATGCTTGAATCAACACGGAGACAAACTCGAGTTCGACCCACGAGCATTTCAAGCACTCACAAGTCGCCAGACGCAACGGTACAGGCACATATATAACCCCCCATGTCGGGTCCTTCTTGGGTAAGAATCACCGGCGTATCCCCGTTCAGATTGACAGTCCCTAACGCATAGCCATTATCGAGGATGTTGCTAGGGTGTGACCCTCCTTCACCACCGTCGGTCCTAGCCCACTGTATCCTATTATTGCTTTGCAGGCGGATACCCATGCGATTGCTAGATGAACTGATAGTCCATTGTGTTGAATAGAAAGAGGCGTTTCCCTCTGGCGTCAGGTATTCCTCATCATCTTGCGGACCAGGGAGGACGTTGACAACCCAGTCTTTGGGATATGTAGGAACGAGGGCTGTCGGTAGCATGAATGAAATAGAGTTCCCTATTCCATGAGAACTTGGTGCGCAGTTACCGAGTGCAATCTGATCTCCAGGTTTCAGCGTCCTCCCCTATGGTGAAATGAGACTTTGCTGGGTTCAGAACGAATGAGACCAAGACATGCCTGATAACCACCCAAGCCCATGGACGTGGACTTTGACCCGAGGTACTGTGGGACCTCCGGGAATCCACCACGAACAGCGAGATACACTCTGAAGCCGTTGCTTAGTTCTCCCCCTATCTCCAGTGTGCCTTTGGCAGGGACAACGAGACGGGCCCACATGGGTACCAGTTCTCGGTTGACCTTGACAGCAACCGCCTTTCCAGTCACGGCCACCACGCATGAAACATGAAACGTAAACTTGCACCCCACTCCAGGGAGCGTGACGATTTCAAGGCTCTCGGTTTCTGGATGGTTCCCGACGAGGACGTTGGCAGCCTTGAAAGCCTGGGGATCCATGGGCCCACTTTGGGGGATGCCGAGTCCGATACGCCGCCCAGGAAGGTCCTGGATTGTAGCCTCGATGCCACCCGAGACGACCGTGAAAGCCCTTTTTATCGTGTCAGGAATGAGACCACACGAACGATGGGCAAGCCAGACCTGGGCGTATACTCGAATGTATCAAGAAAGGTGGTCGTTGCTCCTCCATTCTTGAAAGTTGTGCTCTCGCAAATCGCCCTCAAGTATGGTACATTATTGGGAGGACCATGAATCTTGCAAATCGACAGGGCTTGTTGAAGTCGAAGAACGGCTTCTTCTCTGGTCTCGCCTTTCACAATGAGTTTGCACAAGAGTGGGTCAAAGAAGGTCGTGATATTAGTTCCAGTTGATATCTTATCCATAATATCAGAAACCAATGGTACGACACAGCGATGAAGAAGTCGAACCCAGTGATCGACCCGTAGCCAATCTTGTTCGGGAAGGACAACTTGTTGCAGCATGCCAGCACACGGCCGGAACCCGTTGGCAGGGTTCTCGCTGTAAATACGGGCCTCGATGGCATGCGTGACACCTTTTTGCAGGTTGGCGTCCAATATACCTTGTGAAAGCGTGGGACTATCCAAATTGAGGCCGCGAAGTGCTGTTCGCTCCGCCACTCCCTGTGCAATCATGAGTTCCACAAGGTCAAGACCGGGATGGATCGCCTCCGTTATAGGATGTTCGACCTACGGGGGTGGCGCAGTGATTCATGAATGTTGAATATTTACAGGGACCATTATTGAGCTCACTTGAATCCGAGTGTTCATTTCAAGGAAGAAAAAGTCCCCAGTTCCATCATCCACGAGAAACTCGACGGTACCTAAAGGTAGAAGCTTCGGTGTTTGACATTTCCGGGGAACCAATAATTCACGATTACCTGCGGAAGAATACTTGATGGAACGACACAGTCGGACCGCAGCGTCACAGATATCTTGGCGAAGCTTCGGATAGCGAGAGCAAAACGAACTTGGCGCTTCCTCGATCACTTTCTGATGCCTGCGTTGAACACTGCATTCGCGTTCGCCCATGTGGACCACGTCGCCAAAACCATTTCCGAACACCTTGCAAGGAACATCAGCAGCGTGGCCCTATTTTCAAGAGTTGCAGGCTGCACCTGTACTTCAATGTGTCGCGCAGACGGATAATATCGTTCGATGAAAACTCCTTCGTGGCGAAATAGTGTCTTGGATGGTTGAGATATATGATCATAAGGAAGAGCTCTGGACAACTGACCTCGGCGCGTTCTCTCGTACTTTCGAAACGAGCTGAGAGTTCGGTGTCATCGTTGCAGATGACGAGACCCATTCCACCACCTCCTGCGGTTGCCTTGAGCATGACTGGAAACCCAATCTCGCTTGCAATTCGCAGGGCGTCCGCCTGTGTGCTAACGAGTCCTTGCGAACCGGGGACCAGAGGTAAGCCGGCTTTCGCAGCTAGAGTTCTCGCTTCGTGCTTCAGGCCCATGGCGTGAATGACGTTGGGCCGGGGCCCCAGCCATATCATTCCAGCATCCACAACTGCCTGAGCAAAGTCTGGGTTCTCGGACAGGAAGCCATATCCCGGGTGGACCATCGTCACATATCTGTCCTTGCACACGGCGATGATCGCAGAGAGCGACAAGTAGAGCTTGGACTCTGGTTGACCATCGGAGGGTTGAGATGTGTCCTTCAAAAGAGCGGCTTCGTCGGCCAGCGAGACATGGGGCGACAAGGCATCAGAGGGGCTGTAGACAGCGATGGTAGATATACCGAGATGCTTTGCTGTGCGTAAGACGCGCACTGCTATCTCGCCGCGATTAGCGACCAGTAACTTGTGCCCGCCGTAGAATCCGCGACACTCCATTTCGACTGAGAGAGATAACAGAGTCACAATCTCTCGGCTGGGTCATGCATTGTCCCATGACGGTGGGAGATAAAGCCAGAGCATGACAAACAAGGAGTAAATACCTGATACGGTCTTGTCGCTGTGTATCCGCCATCGTACGATCGTACAGGCAGGAAGAGAACATTACCAAGTGAAAGTCTGTATGAAAAGTTACAACCCGAATCACTGAAATCCTATCGAACCTAGTGGTGTAGCGTACTTTTCTATGTAAAATAAATAAATAAATAGATCGGTTGCAACCGGAGCCATGTGATTGGCTCGTCCACGGCATCTGACACTCCTCCTCCACCATGTCCTCCTCGTTTGTGCTACGTTCAACGTTGCCCAGAACATTCGCTCCTACAGCCGGTCGCAATGTTCTGCGGACGGTGCTTCAAGGTAATGTCTTTCACAATCTCTTGCAGTTCGTACGACTTAGGTTTGTCGTAGCGAGACGTGCTTCTAGCTCCCTGACAGCAATCAGCAAGGGAACCGTTAATGATCCAACAACCTTCCCTCCTCCCTCGAAGACACACGGTTCCTACCACTGGGCATTCGAACGTCTCCTGTCTGCAGCGTTGCTGCCCATGACCGCGGCAGCATTTGCAACGTCTGGCACGGCTTACCCAGTCCTTGATGGTCTCTTGGGTATCTCACTCGTGATGCACAGTCACATCGGGGTAGGAAACGTCGCAAACCGTTCTAAGTACCACTGACATCTCGATGCCTAGTTCGATGCCTTACTTGTCGACTACCTCCATAATCGCAAGTTCCCCATCCTTGGTCCTCTGTCGACCTGGACGCTCAGAGCCACGACTGTCGGCGTTTTGGTCGGCGTTTACCAGTTCAACACGAATGATATTGGTGAGCTTCCCTTGACTGTTCTCATGCCATGTGAGCTGGTGGGACTGAGTCACACGCTAGGGTTGACCGAGTTGATCACCAAGGTTTGGACTGCATAGACATGGGCTATGGCACTCCATAGCTTGGCACCCGATGTAGTATCAGAAAATATAAGTTGGCTTGGAGACCGAATACCGTGCACAACGCCATACTCTCCTGCTGCTTCTGCTTGCTCCGTACACTACAGTGCAAGCGTAACAACCTGCTTTCCCATAGGACTGTGTATACCCCTTGTTCACCCTACCAACGGGTTGTCAAGTGGTTTATTCTAATCTCCAAGGACAATACGACTGAATAAAGTATCTGGTCTCGTATGAGTAGCAGGTGTTCATTCTATGTGATCTTCAATTGAACCCTCGTACTTCGTCCTCGGTATCACGGCTGCCTGTTGCGCTCTTTGTACCTTGAGACACGTAGTTCTGAAAGACTGAAGTTTCACCATAGCTATCAAATGACTTGTCAATATATCGAGGCTTTGTGTGTTTGATCAAACTTGGCGGAGAGTGAAAGGTCCTTTTCTCGACAACGATGGGCAGAAACAGTACGTCGCGATCCCGTCCATCTACCTGTCTTACACTCGTTCAGAACCCCACAAATCCTCTGTGCCACACAGACCCAGTGTGTTTTTCTCAATCTCTACCAAAGTTGTATCCTGATCCCCACCCAGAGTTGAAGAAAGATCCAGGCGTACCCAAACTCCCCGATCTCAAAATCCGAAATGCAGAGAAACAAAAGGTACGATCGGCAAGTCTATTTCTTCTCCCTTGCCACCCAATAAAAAGATATGATTTCAATGTCTGAATGCCATATAGCCACCTCATCGCACCGACCCAGATGCGACAATGGCATCCGAACCGACCTTGTCCTCACTCGCGAGGTTGGCGTCCTCGGTCGAACAAGCGCAAGCCTGTGATGCTTCAGTGAACTCCACATCCCCCGCTCAGAAAACCAAAGAGCAGGTACGACGACACTATGTTCGCGCGCTCCACAAGGTCATCGACGAGAGTGACATCATCATCCTCGTTCTCGACGCGCGCGATCCAGAGGGCTGTCGCAGTCGACTCGTCGAAGAGGAGGTCCGGAGACGAGAAAGCGAAGGAAAGAAGCTCGTGTTTGTCCTGAACAAGATAGGTGCGCGCGAGTCGCTCTCGTTCTATCGCCTTTCCTGCATGGACGGATTTCAGATCTCGTTCCGAGGGAGAACGCACAGCAGTGGTTGAGGTATCTACGACACTACACGCCGACGCTCCCGTTTCGTTCGGCGGCAGCCAATCAACGATCGAATTTGTCGTCCGCGACGGCACCGGCGCTGCTCCGGCTCTTGAAAGCTTATAAGCCAAGTGCGGCTCAAAGCGTGACTGTCGGCGTGGTCGGATTCCCAAACGTGGGCAAGAGTAGTTTGATCAACTCTCTGAAAAGATCCAAGGTCCGCTCTCTTTCATTGGTATATCGTCTTTGCCATCCAACGCGTTTGTTTTGTTTGGCAGGCGTGTGCAGTCGCAGCGCAACCTGGACATACCAAGGATCTGCAAACGGTCCAGCTTGAGCGTGGCCTTAAGATCATTGATTCTCCGGGCGTCGTGTTTGATGAGGACGAGGGCGAGGATGTGGTCAGTCAACGCCAAAAGGGTAGCATATTACTCCGAAATGTGGTCAAGGTCGAGAATATCGATGATCCGATTGCTGTCGGTACGTCGTTCTATGCGGTCTTCGCGGTAGACAGCCAACCACACATCACATCTTTTTTTCCCTTTTAGTGGAGGAAATCCTGTCACGAACCGAACGCATGACACTACAAAAGATCTACGGGCTTCCAGAGTTCTCAAACACACTCGAGTTTCTGACCATGCTGGCACTGAGCAGCGGAAGGCTCCTCAAGGTGGCTTTTCCTATCATCCTCACGCATTTGAGCGGGACTAACATGCAGACTGATAGGGTGGTACTCCGGACGTCCTCTCCGCCGCGCGACAGGTGCTAATGGACTGGAACCACCAAAAGATTCCCTACTTCTCGGATCCACCGACGATTCATCCTTCGATGATACCCTCCACGATCCCGAGCACTGCAGGCGGATCCGCCGTTGTCGCCCCCGGCGCAGAGACCGTCGGTAAAGCCCAGATCCTCACCGACTTCTCCAAACCGTTCGCATTGGCAGGGTTGTTTGGAGATGCGGACGCGGGCGCGTTCGCGTCGGAGGTGACGATGGGCGACGACACCGCGGAACACGAGGCAGAGATGGTGGCGGACGATACACCGTTACATATACCCCTGAAACGATCCCACTCGCCCGGTCCTGAATCCGAATCTCGACCTGGGCCTAGTGTCGCTCGGCGTTCGACGTCGGACGTGTCGTTTGTACGGACGCCGAAACGGTTTCGAAGGGCAAAGGATCTGTCGGCGTACGAAGGGGCTGCTGTGGAGAGTCACCCGTTACGTCGTAAGACGTTGAAAAAGGACGCCAAGAGGGCGAGGCGGGCGGCCACGCGGACGCAACGGCGGTCTGGACAGGGTGTGGGTATGGAAGTGGACGATCTAAGGGACACGTTCATGATGGGGATCGGGTGTTGATATGTCTGGTGTATTTCGAATCGCATTTTCATTCCTATGTTATGGAGACGGGCTCTGCGACAAGCTCCATGAAACATGACGAGGCATCCAAGAATTAGTTACAGCGAAGATAACGTGTACATGTCAATCAGTATATTTTTATCCCGAACCAAGACATCATTCACCCGAGCATACATACATTGTCCCCACACCATGGCCGATGGCCCTTTATTGATGCCCCTCGCCACGTTCATTGTCACGCGATCTGCGCAGAGGCACACCAAACACATGCTTACGCTCATCAGCAGGTGGCAAAAAGGCATGCTTGTGGGACTCGGATCCGACAGTGGCTGCGCCGAGTGCCTTGACGAGGCCCCTGTGACGAAAAGGGGGTCGTCGAGGAAAAAGTGGGGGGGAGATAACGCAAGTCAAAAAACAATCCACAAGAAAAAAACACGCGCTCACCTCTGCGTCGCATCCAGATAAGCATCCCTATCGAACCGTTTTTGCGTCTTGAGCGAGACACCATCACGCGACAGGGTGACGCCACGTTGTTCGAGTCTGAACCCAGCCCACAAAGGATCTGAGACGGGAATGACTCCGAGGCGCGTTGGACTTACGAGGCTTTTGTGGATTGGAAGCGCGACGAGATGGCGCGGGCGACGTACAGGACGACGAGGATGAAACCGACGGAGAGGAGGGTGGTCTAGTGGGGATTGGGATCGGTCGTTTGGGGAGTGTCGTTGGTTGTCGGAGGACTCACCATGACGAGGGAAAAGACGTCGATCCTGGTGAACATGTGGGGTTAATGCCGAGCCGAGCAGGAGCCAGATGAACACGAATACCACGAAGCCATGATAAATGATTTGGTTCAGACGTTGGGTTTGAAAGCTTTTTCAAGTTGGGCGGGTTGTCAGTGCAGAGGCGGTCGATGTGCGCGATAGTGACGAGAAGGATAAGAAAATTGTACCGTCTGGGTACGTACAGTACTTACATACATTTCACCGACATGCTGTGCACACAACGTCAAAGGTGGAACCGAATTTCGAACGACAGACATTTCAGGTCCAGGAATGCTCGAGTCTTCCCGCACGACGACAAGCCAATCCATTCTTATTTACCTTACTGTAAATACAATCAGCGACAGGGATGTTTTGTGGAGGTGAACGATCCAAAACATAACAGAAGACCCCAAAATGGGGTTAGGGTCAACACCACTGGCATCACTTCCATCCTACCTCCACCAGAGACTGGCTATGCATCCTTGCCCATGTGGTCTCTCTTGATCTACTGTGAAAACCCCTGCTTGCCTGACAGCAACTTCATACTCTTGTTCAATCACCCAGTGGCCAATCCAGTTGCCCCAGTGAGGCACTGTGACCATGATCTTGTTGAGCATGAGCATGAAGTTTATGAAATGGGGCTCATGGAATGATAAGAGCAGATTGGTCAGAGCAGGTGTTGTCCTACCACATATAATAATATTACATTTAAGAAAAGCTCATGAAGAGGATTTCTCTTCACCTGACTTCTTTAGCCTATTTAGCACCTGTACCTGAGAAGATGAAATAATACTGTAATATCACACTTCTTGTCTTCCCAGAGGCCCATTCCTGCTAATCACTGCATCTGATGTAACCTGGCAATAAACCATGTCAAGGAGGTGTAGAACAACTCCCTGCATCACAACAACATATACTACAAGTGTAGGATCAGAGTGCCTAATGGCCACTACTGCTCAGCAAGATTAGTACACAATGTCATGGAAAGATAAAGTTGTAACAACATACTGTATTGGTCACCCCAGATTTTGCAAGCAATGAGAGGCTCTACTTCCAACACAATAACAGCAAGAATTGTGCGGCAATCTGAGACATGGCTACCATCCTTGCATGCTGACAGGACACCCAGCAGGAAAACAATGAATATAGTTGCTGTGAACCCCACCCAGTAACTGAGTATTTCCATCAGGTGCTCTGTGTGAGAGGAGAGAAAAAGACTGGCATAGAGGGTCATGAAACCCTGGAAGATTGGGGTGGCAAGAAGTGACACATCAAGAAGAGATAGTATGCTCTTCTGTGCATTCTGTCTGTGAATGGAGGGCATAGGGGTACTCTGGGTTGTAGGTAGCATGGTGATGGAGACTGACAAACTGTAGTAACTAGCCCCTTAAATGGGGTAAGAAATGTGTGATGTCACAATCACTCGTGACTCGTCATGTCATTCATCACCCTTCCATGTATGCTAGTCCAATGGTCAGGTTGTCTTGGGAATGAAAAAACGACGTACCGCTGGCGCCCTCACTGTAAGTAACCTCGACATTGGATGGAAGTGCATTAATGATACCCTGATACGGCAAAATAAAGGTTTCAGGGCGGCAGAACCACCACCAAATAAAACCTTGTGCCACCAACAATCACGATCTTCTTCAACTTTTGAGGCTGAAGAGGTAATAGATTGTTGTCGTTCTTCAAGAGGACAATGGACTCCGCCGCGAGCTTGCGCAAGAAAGCTTTGTCTTCCTCACTCTCCACAGTCCGCTCGATGCCATCCCTGTCTAAGATATTAACATCAATATACGTCACGAATGCGGTGGTTTGGAGATTCTTGCGTGACTCATTTGGCTAGTAATTCGAGCACTTTTTTCGCTCGCTCTTTGACGGTCCGAACCGCAATTTACCGGGACAAAATTGATCGGTTCATGAGATCGAGCGAGCGCCATTTATTTGTCCCCGGCATCTCGAGGACCAATCCAGCATTTATACTAAGGTCAATGCTGTAGATCCCAAACCTGAAGAATAGGTTTTGCTCAATGGACAATGTCATCCTCAGTCGAGATTGACGCATTCATATCAATCAACCCATCGAACTTCCATTCGTTGCGGAGGATATCTTGAAGTAAGTGACGATTCTCAGGTGCGTGGGTGCTTTACAGTATTGTGTCATTGTCAAAGCATTCAATACTGGTGGAACCGGATTTCGAATGACAGACCCCCGGACGTTTCAGGTTCAGGAATGCTCAAGCATTCTCGCGCGACGACAAGCGACAATCTAATTCATTCTTGTTTATCTTAAATACAATCAGCGACAGGGATGTTTTTGTGGAGGTGATCCAAAATGTAACCCCCAAAATGGGGTTAGGGTCAACACCCTCACTTCCCTACCTCGCTCGAGCCTGCTGCACAGCAGCCAAAACCTGGCTATGGACGTCCTTGCCCGCAGTAATGAATCCATAATTCTCCTCAAGACTTCGCCCAAGTCCAAAGTCGAGAGATTTACCTCGCGAATCCGTAATGACACCCCCACACTCCTCGACGAGCAACGACCCAGAAGCGTGATCCTGCATAACATGAAGCAGTTTGACATACGGTCACCAAGACGAACATTCAACTCACCCAGATCTTCTCCCGGTACCCAGTTCCAGTGGGCATGCGAAGGTAAACACCGCCATCGCCTCCAGCCATACTTGGCCTGAGTATCCATTCGTTCCGGGGATCGCGTGATGTTTGGTAGCTCAAAGATTCTGTTGTTAAATGCGAGGTCCGCGTGCGCAGCTTCGACCGATTCCAAAAAGTTGAGTGTCCCAGGTACGACCGGAGAGATCGTCAGCGGCACCGACCGATCACCCGAGAGCGTCATCTGTACTTGTTCGTGAGGAGAAGACGACATAACCAAAGGCGGAATGATGCACCTGTTCGGCACCTTGATCCACACCCTGCCGCATTCGTTCGCTCCTCTAAAAAGCTCAGCGAAGGAGTCGACCTTGGCAAAACTCGAGATTCTTATCGAATCACTAGTGGGATTGGATTAGTTGGCTGATTGGTTGGAGGGTTACGCCAACTATCTTGAGCTCGCGGCCAATGTGTGGACTTCGTCTGTGATTACTGGGACAGAGTGGAATGACAACCTGAAAACATTAATGATGCAGTTGGAGTGCTGTAACGTGATCACACGTCAATCCAAGACGGTATCCGGTAGCTTCTCTTGATAAATTCAACAGTACTCGATTTCGAAGGAGTCGCTCCAGTTGCCTGGATTACTAGGAGGAAGTCAGGTATGGTGCTGTAGTATTACTCGTGCACAGCAACTTAGTTGGTGTCCAGCACCGGAACAAGCCGAATGCCGCAAGTCGATTTCACTGTCACCAAACGATGGCTATGGCTAAAATGCTCGATTTGCTGTGGTGCTGTGGAAGCGAGGTTGTCCTTAAAACCACACCAGGTATGCCATCGCTGCGTCCCTCCGAGTCAACAGCTCACCTTCCGGTTAGCAAATCGGACGCCAGAGAGAAACGATCACGACCTGATCTGGAGACGATGGATAACCTGACTGAGGATTGCTCACGACCACGACTTGGATCGAGAGCGTCACAATCTCGTGCACCAACTGTGTGTTTTTGAGAATTGGCCGCTGATTTGCCGGCTTGACCTACCTTGCAGGACGGTATACGGGCACCCGGTGCTTCTGATGCTGACCCCCAATGTGCGGGGCAGGAATTTCAAGGCACGGAGGAAATCTCTGCACATATCGTTATTACAAGTACGAAATCCCTATCTTCACATGGTTGCGAAAATTGCTGAATGAGAGCCAGGTATTCGAGCGACAGGTGTCGCCCTTGGACTTCGACGCTTTCCCGCTGGCTTTTACGCCATCGTGCACCACAGTGGCCTTGAATGGAGAACCGAGAATAAGCGTTCGTCAGTGAAGGATGATGTTGTTGAATGGAGTGGGCCGATCCAGATGTGATTTCTACCTCCGTTAATTTGGATTAGTGCTTACAGAGTTCCTAGACCATCAGATCCATCAGCAACCGTTTGTCTAGAGGTCTATGCATCTTCCGATTTTCAGCCCATGTTGGGCACTGGTGAACGGCTGCGAAAGCTAACGATCACCGTGAAACAACTATTAGGTCGCAGTGAAAAACACATCCGTGAGTGGGACAGGATTTTGCACAACGTCCGGGTACTCACACCTTGGCAGCGGTTATTTTTTCCCCAAAAGATGGTGACATCGTATCCCCGTGTTCATCTATCTTTGTAACTGTCGAACAACGCAATGATGAGAGCAGCGATTCATTGGCGTCGAGGGTGCTCGGTCCTCTTTGCGTAAGCAGACGACTTGTGGCAACACAATCCCCTTTGATCATTGTATGTCTATAGTCAACCACAAATACCCCAAACATGCTAGGAGACGCAACAAACTACGGCCACAGCGCTCTCTCGCGTTACCGGAAGCACGGGGGAAAACGAGACCTGGAGCGTTCTATTGCAATATTTGGGCGGGCACTCCATACTTGTCCACCGAACCATCCTTGTCGTGCGGCCGCTCAGTCGAACCTCGCGACGGCTAAATTCATCCTCTGTCGGGTCGACGACACGAATGCTTCCTTCGAGACCCCCCTTGGCTTGTACCGCAATGCACTTGCCGCCCGTCCTGTCGGTCACGCTGACCGCCCGTCCACGTTGATTCAGTTGGCTGCAGTGTATTTAGCGCGATTCGAGAAACTGGGGGACGAATTCGATGGAGCACGGGTTGAGGCATCGCTGCATGAGGCGATGGAGCTTAGCTCCACTGACAGTCACGAAAACCGAGTTGTGTCTTTCATGATGCAATTATATGCTGGCCATAGAGTTGGCCCTGCGGGTGGCCAATCGTCAGTGGACTCCCATTCAGGTTCATACTCAACGGACGAGGACCCATGGAGCTCAAGTGTCACGCTGTTGGAGCGGTTCGAACGATACGGTGATCTAGCCGACCTTCAACGAGCAATCGGACTTTTACAAAAATTGGTCAGAGTTGTTTCAGTCTGGGAGGACGGGTACCGTGTAGGACTAGGGAATCTCGGTGTGGCATTGTTGTGCCGATTCGAGCGCCTCGGGGAGCTGAGCGATCTCGAGTATGCCATTTCGCCACTCAGGGAAGCCGTTGACCTCACCGTTCATGGTCACCCTGACAAGCCTGGCATGCTGAACAACCTCGGGACCTCCCTCATCACTCGTTTTGACCGCCTCGGGGAGCTGAGCGATCTCGAGCGTGCCATTTCGACGTTCAGGGAAGCCGTTGACCTCACCCCTCATGGTCACCCCGACAAGCCCAGGATGCTGAACAACCTTGGGAACTCCTTCATCACTCGTTTCGAGCGCTTCGGAGAGCTGAGCGATCTCGAGCATGCCATTTCTTCACTCAGGGAAGCTGTTGACCTCACCCCTCATGGTCACCCTGACAAGCCCGGGATGCTGAACAACCTCGGGAACTCCTTAAGAGCTCGTTTTGAGCGTCTTGGGGAGCTGAGCGATCTTGAACATGCCATTTCGGCACACAGGGAAGCTGCTGACCTCACCCCTCATGGTCACCCTGACAAGCCGAGACATCTGAGCAACCTTGGTCTCTCCTTCATCACTCGTTTCAAGCGCCTTGGGGAGCTGAGCGATCTCGAGCATGCCATTTCAACACACAGGGGAGCTGTTGACCTCACCCCTCATGGTCACCCTGACAAGCCGAGTCATCTGAACAACCTTGGGATCTCCTTCAACGCTCGTTTTGAGCGCCTCGGGGAGCTAAGCAATCTCGAGCATGCCATTTCAACACACAGTGATGCTGTTGACCTCACCCCTCATGGTCACCCTGACAAGCCAACTCGTCTGGACAACCTTGGTCTCTCCTTAAGAGCTCGTTTTGAGCGCTTTGGGGAGCTGAGCGACCTTGAGCATGCCATTTCGACACACAGGGAAGCTGTTGACCTTACTCCTCATGGTCACCCTGACAAACCTGTCATGCTGAACAACCTTGGTCTCTCCTTCAAAGCTCGTTTTGAGCGCCTCGGGGAGCTGAGTGATCTCGGGCATGCCATTTCAACACACAGGGAAGCTGTTGACCTAACCCCTCATGATCACCCCCACAAGCCATCTCGTCTGAACAACCTTGGTCTCTCCTTCATCACTCGTTTCGAGTACCTTGGGGAGCTGGGCAATCTCGAGCATGCCATTTCGACACACAGGGAAGCTGTTGACCTCACCCCTCATGGTCACCCTGACAAGCCCAGCATGCTGAACAGCCTTGGGAACTCCTTCATCACTCGTTTCAAGCGCCTCGGGGAGCTGGGTGATCTCGAGCATGCCATTTCGACACATAGGGAAGCTGTTGACCTCACCCCTCATGGTCACCCTGACAAGCCTGGCAGGTTGAACAACCTTGGGAACTCCTTCATCACTCGTTTCAAGCACCACGGAGAGCTGAGTGATCTTGAGCATGCCATTTCGACACACAGGGAAGCTGTTGACCTCACCCCTCATTGTCACCCTGACAAGCCCAGCATGCTGAACAACCTTGGGATCTCCTTTGGAGCTCGTTTTGGGTGCCTTGGGGAGCTCAGTGATCTCGAGCATGCCATTTCAACATACAGGGAAGCCATCAATCTCACCCCTCATGGTCACCCTGACAAGCTTGGCATGCTGAACAACCTTGGGACCTCCTTCATCACTCGTTTCAAGCACCTCGGGGAGCTGAGCGATCTCGAGCATGCCATTTTGACACATAGGGAAGCCATTGACCACACTCCTCATGGTCACCATGGCAAGCCTGTCATGCTGAACAACCTTGGTCTCTCCTTCATCACTCGTTTCAAGCACCTTGGGGAGCTGAGAGATCTCGAGCATGCCATTTCGACACACAGGGAAGCTGTTGACCTCACCCCTCATGGTCACCCTGACAAGCTGAATCATCTGAACAACCTTGGTGTCTCCTTCATGGCTCGTTTTGAGTGCCTTGGGGAGCTGAGTGACCTTGAGGATGCAATATCCCTGTATTCGCATTCTGCTTCTGTTCCCATAGGCCCGATCAGTGTCCGGTTTCATGCATCACGAAATTGGATATCATGTGCTCGACGTATGCACCATCCCTCTCTCCTCCGTGCATATTCTATTGCCATTAACCTCTTTCCCCAACTTGCATGGATTGGCCTTTCCCTTACCCACCGTTACGCAGAACTCAAGCGAGGTGCCAATGTTGTGCGTGAGGCTGCAGCTGCAGCTTTGGACTCAGGATTCCCCGAACTTGCGGTGGAGTGGCTCGAGCAAGGACATTCCATCGTTTGGGGGGAGCTCCTTCAGCTTCGTGGCTCTTATGAGCAGTTGTCGTCTGCTCATCCAGATCATGCCAACAGACTTCGGGAACTGTCTGCTGCATTAGATGATGCTGGTGCCACTCGTGAAAAATCTTTGTCGACCTTCTTGGAATTGACTGATGATGCAATGCAACGTGCGACACAGACGTTGCAGCAAGAAGCTAATAGACACCGTACACTCGCGATCGAACGAGACAAACTCCTTCAGGAAATTCGATGCCTTCCTGGCTTCAAGCACTTCCTCCTCCCCAAAGACTTTCTTCAACTCCGTGCGTCAGCACACTCCGGACCGGTCGTTATGCTCAACGTTGCAGAAACCCGATGTGATGCATTGATCCTTCTTGCAGACGTGGATCATGTAATCCATGTCCCCCTTCCCAATCTCAACTTCCAGCGGTCTGTAGGTCTTCAGAACCTGTTGGGAAAATTGCTTTGTCACGCTCGTGCTACACCTTTTGATGACAGGAAGGGGAGGCAGCCAACACAGGGCGCTGGCAGCTGGGAAACCCTCCTATCCACGTTGTTCAACGGTGTCATCAAACCAGTATTGGATGCCTTGGCTTTCTCTGTACGTGCTGTATTGCCAGTGTCACTGGAATTCACACTCATCCATCCACCTCTCCGATTAGACTGTTGGGGACCTATCACGCATTTTTTGGTGTCCGACTGGCCCTTTTGTGTTCCTTCCCATCCATGCAGCTGGCTTGTATGGCACTCAGTATTCCTCACCCGGGCACAAAGTGTCTGATTTCGTGGTGTCGTCATACGTCCCTACTCTCAGCATTCTTGTGCAATCCAATTGCCGCGTAGCACACGGCAACGATCTCCGCCTTCTCCTCGTGGGTCAGCCACCCTCCGACGGCCAAAACCACCTTCAAGGAGTAGCTTCCGAATTGAAACACATTAGGACAGTAGTTGGAAAATCACCTTCGGCATGCACCACCCTCATCCAATCTTCTCTCGGCACAGTCGAGGAAGTACTTGGCCTGATGAAGGGTGCGGACTGGGTTCATTTCGCATGCCACGGTATCCAAGATGCCGCAACGCCGACTGACAGTGGTCTTTGTCTCGCCAACAAACGTCGCTTAAAGATATCTGATATCATCGGGCTGTCGCGTTCTCGTGGTGGGCTTGCCTTTTTGTCGGCTTGTCAGACGGCGATGGGTGACGAGGGTCTCACCGATGAAGCGATCCATATCGCAGCAGGGATGTTGTTTGCGGGTTATGGCGGAGTGATTGGTACGATGTGGTCGATCAGCGACAGGCTTGCGCCCGTCGTGGCAAGCAAAGTATACGAGTACACGTTTCGGAACGGCACGAGGCCGGATTATCGGGATGCTGCACGAGCGCTGCACGAAGCTGTTGGGACTCTGAGAGAAAGTGGCGAAGCGTCGTTTGTCACATGGCTTCCATTCATCCATGTAGGTCTTTGACTGTTCGGGTGACTATTTTGTTTTTATGCTTTCATGGTGTCATCATTGTATTCGAAAAATGTAGTTTACAGTATTGTGTCATTGTCAAAGCATTCAATACCAGTGGAACCGAATTGACAGACCCTAGGACATTTCAGGTCCAGGAATGCTCGAGCATTCTCGCGCGACGACAAGCGACAATCTAATTCATTCTTGTTTATCTTAAATACAATCAGCGACAGGGATGTTTTTGTGGAGAGAAAATCAAAAATGTAACATAAGACCCCAAAATGGGGTTAGGGTCAACACCCTCACTTCCGCCCTACCTCCACCAGAGCCTGCTGCACGGCAGCCAAAACCTGGCTATGGACGTCCTTGCCCGCAGCAATGAATCCATAATTCTCCCCAAGACTTCGCCCAAGTCCAAAGTCGAGAGATTTACCTCGCGAATCCGTAATGACACCCCCACACTCCTCGACGAGCAACGACCCAGAAGCGTGATCCTGCATAACATGAAGCAGTCTGATATATGGTCACAAAGACGAGCATTCAGCTCACCCAGATCTTCTCCCGGTACCCAGTTCCAGTGGGCATGCGAAGATAGACACCGCCATCGCCTCTAGCGAGGCAGCCATACTTGGCCTGACTATCCATTCGTGCCGGAGATCGCGTGATGTTTAGTAGCTCAGAAATTCTGTTGTTGAACGCGAGGTCCGCGTGCGCAGCTTCGACCGATTCCAAAAAGTTGAGCGTCCCGGGTACGACACGAGGGATCGTCAACGGCACCGACCGATCGCCCGAGAGTGTCATCTGTACACGTTCGTGAGGAGAAAACAACATAACTAAAGGCGTAATGATGCACCTGTTCGGCACCTTGACCTTTGACGGTCACAAAGATACAACCCTTGGGGCCATCAGGCTCGTCACTCTTGACCGGCAAATTCGGGCAGCCAATGAGACCAAGGACGACCTGCCCGTCGACGATCAATGCCAAGCATACTGCATACTGCCCACCGCGCAAGAACCCCTTTGTCCCATCGATGGGATCGAGCGTCCATCGGCCTATAGACAAACACGTCAAACACGTCCTCATCACACAAGTCAAACGATTCGGCAACGCACGTCCGGTGGGACCACCTTGATCACCTCCACGGTCGATCGCGTCCAAGAGCTCTTCGGGCGTGCGTTGTTGACCCGGACCGAGTCCCCAGTCCGAGGTCTCCCCGGGCCCTAGAGGGGCCGTAAGAGCCTCGTTGGCAAGCACGACGATCCGATTCTTGAGTTCACTGCTACTCTCCTGCCGCAGTTCGGCTGCATCTTCTTCGCCGACGATAGGATCGGCCGGGAAGACACGACCAAGGATGGTGTTGACGACGGCTTGGGTGGCGTAGTCTCCGACTGAGATGAGGGTGATATCAGATGCAGCCATGCCCATCGATTGGCCGTCGCTGCTCACCTGTCACGGGCGACTTGTCGCCCTTTGTGAGCGTTTCTTTCTTGACGAGCCTGTTAAAGACAGAGGACGTCAGTGCGCAAGCACGGCGCACGGCGACCAGCGCGACTTGTTTCTCAAATGCGTATGGTAAAGCCATGGTGTACAAGAATCGTACAAGATGGGGACGTCGAAAGAGAAATGTCAGCTTTTTGTGGACATATCGGTTCATGGACGAGCGGATGGGAGATCGGAACACGTGACTGACACTTTGTGAGAGCAAAGATTGGTCAAGGTTCGATAACCCGACTGTGCTGCCAAATTATGGACAACGGCCGTTCATAACAACGCGATAGTACCAGGAGTAACCCAGGGGAAAGGCCGACGCGGGCCGAATTAGCTGTGCATTATCTTCTCTCTACATGTCCCGCGGTCATGATTCGTGCTACAAAGTACACACGAGCCTAAAAGCACAATAAATAGCGATGGAAGATGAGACAATCCCATCATCTATGTATGATGTGAGCGGCAGTATAGTTTAAATATAAGACTGGCGTCATGCTCCGCCGGTAGATACTAGAAATTCCGATCAGAGTGGGTTTAAGGAAACTCTCTAGCAGAGGATAGATCAAAGAAACCAACAGATGAAGAACACAGCCAGCAGCAATATTTGCCTCGGCCCACCAAGGGGTTGCAAGAGGACTACCTAAACACCCATCAGTAAATTGATTCCGGTCGTCAACGTACTCACCTAGATACGAGATCTGTGCCCAATCAAACGTGACCAGGCTCATTCCCAAGCTACTAACATATCCGAATAACTGGTCCACGACAATATTGTCTGGCGCAATCCAGCACACCCAGGAAAAGTAGGAGAGCGCTTGGAAAAGATACCCGGGAACAAAGTACCAGCACACGCCAGCTGCCCATACATACAGGAAGAAGCGCTCGCGCGAGATTCCTCCGTAAGTACCCATACCGGTATAGGACTGTGAATGAAGCGTATTGAATAGGGCGCAGGTCACGAGATTGGCCGGCCAGACTGCAGAAGAGTAAAACGTTCACCCCTGAAGAAAGGTGCGCACTCATGGAGGGAGGTTGGACCTCAAGATACCACCGATGGAAAAGCCAAGTAACTGCGTGGACATTACAAACATCCATTGGTCTGTAGTCCATTGGTATCGTCATTTAGTTGCATGTTTACGTTGGCGGATTCAATGGAGTCATGGAAAGACCAGTCCGGAGAAAGGAGGACCGACAAGGAGCTGTCGTAAGGCAATCACAACCAATGTGGAACATGTATGATGGCAAGATATACGCGAGATGAGGCGTTAAAAAGTACTCCATGCAGCCATCGATTGAACGAATATTACTTACAGCTAAAGCTATGCGTCTGGTTGTAGTACAGTCGCTGAACAGCAATGTCGGTCTGAACGGATCAAATACAACAATCAGATGTGACAATCGTAAATGACAGCCCAAGCATACCACATTTGCCACTGTTTATAATCAGTCAGAACTTGCCAAGAGCATCATAGATGGACCAGGGTTGAGAGCAACACCAAAGACACGCCAATTAGGGACTGCCTTGTTTACAAAGCGAATCAGCCAAAGCATAGGGTATGGCATGAAAACATGCCGCGGCCCATGCACGACCTAGCGGCAATGATATCAACCATGATCTAGCGCTGGTAAGACAGTCAAGTTGCGACCAAAATAGAAAGAAGCAAAGAGGGTGTAGATCGGAAAGCGATTTCATTCAAGATTTCAGAGATTCCCCGCGAGAAGATTTGGAGCGATGTTCCTATAATATATCCCAGCAAAACACGGAGGTACTTGGCATTATGTATGAAGCAGGATTTTCGCGAAAACGTTCACGCCGAATCCACCGGGATAGGATGATTGAAAGGTTGACTCACGGAACGTGCTACGTGTCAAGGCACAGTGGCGGCATGAATTCCCAGAGGCGATTACCCCATATGCATGACGAAGGGTCAGCTAGAGTTGTGAAGCGTGAATGACTTGCCAAGGTCCGCCTCGGCCCGGATGACAGACAAGGTGTCAGTCTGAGCAACAGTACTAACGTTGACAACACTTCAATCGTCGACTTTCGCATCGATGGGAGTCTCTCACCAAAAATACCCGCGGCTTCTGCAAGCGCCGCCCTTCTCCCACCACTGAGACTGTCTCGCCAGTACCGCGATGATCGTAACCTTACTCGCGCTCGCAGCTGTGCTGCTGGCCATCAGCGGTGCACGAAAACTCAGACGCTCACGGTCACAAGCACACCCCGGCAGACCACCCCTTCCACCTGGCCCGACACCCCTTCCTCTTCTCGGAAACGTGCTCGGCGTGAACAAAGACGCGCCTCATCTCACATACACAGCGTGGTCAAAGACGTACGGTACGTACCTTGTGATGTCTGATGATGATATCCATGTCGACATGCAAACATTCAAACAGGCGCCATTATTTACACACGCGTGTTGGGCCAGGATATTATTCTGCTGAACTCGGAACGAGTCGCAGTCGAATTGCTCGAAAAGCGCTCGCAAAAGTACTCGGATCGGCCCGTGTTTGTTGCTGCTGACCTGTGCGGTTTCTCAGTCTTTCCGTGCTCTTTGCCCTGACGCGTATACAAAGGTTCGACTATGAGTGGCCGTCTTCGAGTGCACGGTATGGACCGAGGTTCAGGTTACACCGACGATTGGTACACCAAGTTTTTCATGCCAAGGCAGCGCTGGATTACCGGGAGAGGCAACTGCAGAGAGCGTACGAATTGTTGACGCGTCTAATGGACGACCCTGCGCGCTATGCAGTACATTTCACCACGTGCGTGTCCGTCGCACCTCATTGTGTGGTACTCACACTGGTTCACAGCTTCTCCGCATCCGTAGTCATGGGAGTGACGTATGGGTACGACATGAAGGGCGGAGATACATTTGTGACGTCGATGCAACGGGCTTCAGACATCTTTTTGGGCGTCGCTACCCCTGAAGTATTCGCGCTGTGCATTGCCTTTCCGTTTGGTAGGTTGTTACTATCAATCTGGTGCCTCTTGATCGTTTCTTTTTGACGTACGTATGGTACAGTGAAGTCGCTGCCGGCGTGGTTCCCGGGAATGGGGTGGAAGTCCAAGGCTGCTGAATGCCGACGTCTGGTCTCTGACGGGTTAAACACACCGTATGCATGGGTTAAACGGCGGGTCGTACGTCCCGAGATCATTGCTCATGTGTGTGAGGGACTCATGGGGGATGCAAGGAGCAAGGAGATGCAACCCCATCCATGGTCACTGATGCGATCATCCGACATCGTCTGGACGACGACTCTAACAACCCGGAACTAGTGCAAGCCATCAAAGAGTCTGCAGGGACACTGTATGCAGGTGATCGCGCATCTAATGCATATGTTTGATTCCTCGAGGCTAACGACTCCCTCAGCTTCCGTCGAGACGGTTTGTGTTGTCGACCCTCGTTTAGGAGCATGGAATAACGCGCGGGCCACAGACTCATGCTACGCTTCTCGTCTTCGTCTATCTCATGATGAATCACCCAGAGGTCCAATGCCGCGCACAGGCAGAGATCGACCGGGTGGTCGCGCACCAGCGACTGCCTGACTTTGAAGACCGACCATCGTTGCCATACGTAGATGCGGTGTTGCGAGAGACGATGAGGTGTCACCCAGTGGCGCCTATAGGTGCGTTTGATCTCGATGTTGGGTTTCCAGCCCCACTAACGTGGTCTAGGTGTTCCTCATGCGACCACCGAAGACGATGTCTATGAAGGTTGTTATATTCCGCAAGGTGAGTGCCGTCGACGTTGGCAGTAGCTCTGGGTAATTATTCTGCAGGTGCGACAATCATACCAAACGTTTGGTAAGTCCATCACACCGCGGGTATGTGCGAACGATGACGATGGTACGGCAGGGCGATGTCGCACGACGAAGAAAAATATCCCAATCCAGAGGTGTTCATGCCAGAACGGTTCTTGCGCAAAGACGGTACGCTGAACGAGGATAAGGTTCCGTACATCTTTGGTTTCGGGCGCCGGATCTGGTGCGTCCATGCGCATTCCTTCGAGCGTTTGAATCCCTAACGTGGTGCATACAGTCCAGGGAGACACGTCGGGGATGCCTCACTGTGGTCCGCGATGGTGTGCATACTGACGCTGTTCCGGATCGAAAAGACGGAGGGGTCTGACAACGTGAAATGGTCGACGGGGTTGGCAAGGTGCGAGATGTTAGTTCGGCGAGAAGTGTCGCAGCTGACGCGGCTTTTCCAGGCATCCGCTCCCATTCCCATGTCAGTTCATCCCGAGAGACGAAGAGATGGATTGTCAAAAGCTGGCATCGTTGATTTATGCCAGCCGCATTGCCTTGTAAATATTCGCACTCACTATCTCAACCCAGGATTCCCTTTTTTTCCCTTTTTGTTCAGTCTTGTACAGATTCCCCAGCCCTATACCCAGGACCATATTCTTGCCGCAGAGCGTTAGATTGACATGACTGTCTGTCTTACTTTACCATGTTGCGTGGATCCTTGTGGATCATACAATGTCGAAGGACGAACTAGTCGTTACTGAAATCAGCAGACTGAGCTCCATATTGTGCATCCTGCACTAATAATGGGTCAACAGTATCGCATGAGCGACTCTTGTAACAGAACGTGAAATCTCCTCTCCCCGGGTGGGAGGACCGCCCTAGTAGTAGTCGGTGGTCGTGATTGCGACGTAGCAGTAACTTGTCACAGTCGGAAAGTTTTTACTACATTTACAAAGCGGTGCTGTAAATGTGTGAATGGGTCTGACGTTGCAAGTAGTCCGCCCCACCGCAACACTAGCTGACCGTCGTTTATCTTTTCCCCTCAACCAAGTGGAACCATGGTCAGACTTGTCGACGTTCATGGTTCCGTTTAAACTAACCATACCACAAGTCAGCACTCTTCAACTTTCAATCACTACTCCTCGTCATCCTGCTGATGGTTTGCACGTGCACGTATGTGCGTGCGGTCGCGCCTCGTCTAATTGACAGGAACAAGAACGGGTATCTCCATTCCCCAAGCTTGTTGTCGTCTCTCGTGTTGACGTATGTACGACCAGGATCTTTGGTTTATTCTTCATGTCCGCTCGGATAGGTGCGTGAACGTTCAGCGACTATACTTCTCGAACTAACTGCGAGTATATATTGACAGGAGAGCGTCTCTCACCGTATGTGGGTCTAGCCTGCGTGGCTATGGCGGTCACCCTCCTGCTACAGTAGATGTTTACCATGTATATTACTGGCATTCTCTGGGTTCCGCACGGGTAACGCCGCGGGTCGGAAAATCAACACCGTACCCCGTCATAAATGACGGTATATTGAAGGTCAAGAACTCTACAAAACGTGAAATCTCCCCGTGTTCTGAGTGCCTTGGGAGGAGTTGCCTGGTCAGTCGTGACTGTGACTGTGACGTAACACGTCACGTGTCTTCTATATTTTTCCCGGTCGGAAAGTTTTTGCATGCAACACTTTTCTGTTCCGTCCTCACTCGTCCTCATTTCCTCTTCTTCAAAAAAATAGCTATGCACGCTATCTCGTCCTCGTCGTCCCGCGCAGCCCGCAGAGCAGCTGCAAAAGTCGCTCGCCCTATTCTCGCCCGTGGTGCGCACAAGGAGATCAAATTCTCCAACGACGGACGGGCGAGCATACTCAAGGGTGTCGACGTCCTGGCCAACGCTGTCAGCGTTACCCTGGGGCCCAAGGGTAAGTGTCACTATTGCCCTTCATGTCTGGGCCGTCGCAAATGACCACCTTCGTCCAGGCCGCAACGTCATCATCGAACAGTCCTTTGGCGGTCCCAAGATTACCAAGGGTGAGTCAGACATTTGTGAGCGTCGTGTCTCGTACTCAATAAGGCCTCAGACGGTGTGACGGTTGCCAAGTCGATCACGCTCAAGGACAAGTTTGAGAACCTTGGTGCCCGGTAAGCTCATGTCCCCCTCTTTGCCCATGTCGTTCGCACGCTCACACGCTCGACAGTCTCGTTCAAGACGTCGCCCAAAAGACGAACGAAATTGCGGGCGATGGGACAACGACCGCGACTGTCTTGGCTCGCGCCATTTATGCCGAGGGTGTCAAGAACGTTGCTGCGGGATGTAACCCTATGGACCTTCGTCGTGGGTCGCAAGCCGCTGTTGACCGTGTCGTCGAGTTCTTGTCTGTCAATACCAAGAAGGTGACGACAACTGCCGAGATTGCTCAAGTCGCGACCATCTCCGCCAATGGTGACACGCACGTCGGCAACTTGATTGCCCAGGCCATGGAAAAAGTTGGCAAGGAGGGTGTCATCACTGTCAAGGAGGGCCGTACGATCGAAGACGAGATTGAGATCACCGAGGGCATGCGCTTCGACCGCGGTTTTATCAGCCCTTACTTCATCACGGATGTCAAGGCGCAAAAAGTCGAGTTTGAAAAGCCGTTCATCTTGTTGAGCGAAAAGAAGATTTCAATCTTGCAAGACATTCTTCCTTCATTGGAAGCGGCCGCACAGTCGCGTCGTCCTCTGGTGATCATTGCCGAGGATGTTGACGGAGAGGCTTTGGCTGCCTGTATTCTCAACAAGTTGCGTGGTCAACTCCAGGTTGTTGCCATCAAAGCACCTGGCTTCGGTGACAACCGCAAGTCGATTCTCGGTGACCTCGCCATACTCACTGGCGGTACTGTCTTTACGGACGAACTCGACATCAAACTCGAAAAGGCTACGCCTGATCTCCTTGGGTCTACTGGTTCCATTACCATCACCAAGGAGGATACAATTGTTCTCAACGGAGATGGTTCCAAGGATGCCATCCAAGCGCGTTGTGAACAGATTCGCGCCCTTGTCGCTGACCCCACGACGAGCGAGTATGACAAGACCAAGCTGCAGGAGCGGTTGGCCAAGTTGAGTGGTGGTGTTGCGGTTATCAAGGTTGGCGGGAGCAGCGAGGTCGAGGTCGGAGAGAAGAAGGATCGCTATGACGATGCGCTGAATGCTACGCGTGCTGCCGTCGAAGAGGGTATCCTTCCTGGAGGTGGTGTCGCACTTCTCAAGGCATCATTGGCACTTGCGACCAACACGCCTGGATCGACGAATCCACCATCCAACCCGGATGCCAAGATTGTTCCCACGGCCAACTTTGATCAGGACCTTGGCGTGAATATTATCCGCCGGGCACTGACGCACCCCGCACGGACTATTTTGTCCAACGCGGGCGAGGAGTCTTCGGTAATTGTTGGCACGCTATTGGGCCAGTATGGTAGCGCGGACCAGTTCGCGATGGGTTATGACGCGAGCAAGGGCGAGTACGTGGACATGATCAAGGCTGGCATCGTGGACCCACTCAAGGTTGTGCGGACGGCCCTCGTGGATGCGTCGGGTGTTGCAAGCTTGCTGACGACGAGCGAGGCATGTGTGGTCGATGCAGAAGAGGAGAAGCCAGCAGGTCCAGCTGGAATGGGTGGTGGTATGGGCGGCATGGGTGGCATGGGTGGGTTCTAAGTGTCTCCCATCGCTACTGTGATGATTTGCATTTTGCACGAGATGGTCGCTGGCATTGCTTGCATTTACTTTATGTAGTTACAGATTATTACACGATTCCAATTGCATCACCACTCACATTTGATGAAACAAGAGCTGAGACATGGGTGACCCACACGGCGATAACATGGCTGTCTAGGGTCTAATAAATGGGTCCATGCGCATCGATTTTCGTTTCATTTGCGTCAGGCGCACTCACTCCACCTTTTGTTCAGCACCTGTGTGGTTAAATTTATATTTACAGCTACATCTACCACACACACAACGATGGCGACCGACAAGCAAGAACGACGTCAGAAATTCGAAGGAGTATTTGCGAAACTGAGGGACGAACTGGTAGATCGTCTCAAGGGAGAAAATATGCCTCCTGAGGCTGTCGAGTGGTACCGCCGGGTGAGTCTCGCTTCAGATGATGATGGTCATCGACGTTGACGATATGGACGATCGATACCCGTCTACGTCGACAGAACCTCGATTTCAACGTCCCGGGTGGTAAACTCAACCGTGGGATGAGCGTCGTCGATTCAGTGGAGATCCTTCGTGGTCGGGAGTTGACCGAGGACGAGTACTTCAAAGCGGCGTTGTTAGGATGGTGTATCGAGTTGGTGGGTCGTCTCGTTTCGTCTCGTTTTCAAGCGCTCTTACCCGCAACGCGCGTTGACACACGTAGCTGCAAGCGTTTTTCCTCGTCTCGGATGACATGATGGATCACTCGATCACGCGCCGCGGACAGCCGTGCTGGTACCGCGTCGAAGGCGTGGGTCTGATGGCGATCAATGACTCGTTCATGCTCGAAGGCGCCATCTATCTCTTGCTCAAGCAACATTTCCGGGAGGAGCCGTATTACGTGCATTTGCTCGAGCTGTTCCACGACGTGGGTGTTTTTTGGGGGTTCTTTTTTTCTTTTCGATCTGACAAGGCTGACGGCATATAGACGACGTTTCAGACCGAGATGGGCCAGTTGGTGGATCTGATCACGGCCCCAGAGGATCGTATCGATCTGAGTCAATTTTCGTTGAAAAAGTCGGTGTCGCTCTCCGTCGCTTGACGCGCGCGCATGCTGATCGGTCTCTGTGACACAGACACGCGTTCATCGTGCAATACAAGACGGCTTATTACAGCTTTTACCTCTCGGTCGCGCTGGCGATGCGCGTCTGCGGTGTACCCGAGTCGTACGCGGTCCGTGGGGGGACGGTACGCCCGTACGAGGTGGCGCTGTCGATTTTGCTGCCGTTGGGCGCGTACTTTCAGATTCAGGACGATTTTCTCGACTATGCGGGGACGCCGGAGCAGATTGGAAAGATTGGGACGGACATTGTGGATAACAAGTGTTCGTGGTGTGTCAACGTGGCGTTGGCGGAGGCGACGCCTGAGCAGCGGGCGGTGTTGGATGCCAACTATGGACGCAAGGAGAAGGAGAAGGAGGCGAGGGTCAAGGAGGTGTATGAGGCGATTGGGTTGAGGGAACGGTACAGGGTGTATGAAGAGGAGGTCAAGACGCGCATCGATGGGCTGATTGCGAGCGTGCCCGAGCCCGAGGGGAATGTGGATGGAGGTGTATTGAAGCGGGGCGTGTTTACGGCATTTTTGAACAAGATTTACAAGCGTACCAAGTAGTGTTGTACAGATTGGTTGATGATGTATGTACATGAATAACAAGTAAGCTATAGATGGAAGAGTCTGTGATACGTGAGATGGATTAGACTGCTGAGCGGGCTTCAGGGCCTAGGATGGCGAGGGCTTTGGAGCGTGAGCGGTGGGCGTCGCGTTTTGCCTTGCGGGCGGCGCGTTCATGGGCTTCTGCAATGTCGTTGTATACCTGTGCGAGATCGGCCCAGGGGGTCGGGGAGGGAGGTGGAGGAGAGGGGATGAAGCGGAGAGGGATAGGGAGGAGACGAGGGAGGAGGATCGGTGCAAGTTCATTGTCACGGACATTGGCAACTCGGTCATCGCGATCGTCATAGTCCACATCGCGGCCACGGACATTGGCAACCCGGTCGTCGTGATCAGAGTCACTGTCTTCGTCGTCGGCAACCTGGCCATCGCTATCGCTATCGCCATCGCCATGGTCCTCGTCTGAGTCATCGGCAACTTGGCCGTCGCTGTCGCTATAGCCATCGTCATAGTCCTCGTCCGAGTCATCGTCATAACCACTAGTAGTGTCATCGTCCACAGGATCAAAGGGCCCGATCGACTCGTATCGCCTGGTGCGTGCAATCTCTGCGTTGATGAGAGCGCGGAGATGTGCAAGGGTAGGATCTGGCGGAGCAAACGGGTTTGGTTCGTCCCACACGATGTGATGCCCGTCGTCATCGTCGTCGTCATCCTCGGAGATGGTATCTGAGCGGGGATTCTTTGGGAAGCGAAGACGTTTTCTGATCGCGTCGAGGATGGAATCTGGTTTTTTCGGAGACGGGGGAAGCTGGCGAGTGAGATACACGCCGAGGAGCTGTTCTGCTTTTCTGTCTGACTTGTGGATGGCTAAGGCGAAGGACATGTTGTTTTTTCTTGCAGGTGTGCATTGTGCGTGCCTTTTAAATGTGTTGGCGGTGTGGACGTTCTAATTTTGGAGAGTGGACTATTTTTGGTGGTCAAAGCAGGTTTCAGTGTAATGCCAAGGCTCAGGTTCGCGTTGATCATCTTCCGCGGATGGTCTCGTTCCGCGAAGTCGGATTGCACGATCTCCTCACTTTCAAGAAGTGGAGATGAAAGTGAGCAGAGAGGTGCGAATTTCTACTGGTCCGGTCCGTTGAAATATAAATAGATCGATGGGAGACCTTCTTTATAACGTGCCTCTCTCCATTCACGCACCTCGTCACTTTTTCTTCTCCCAAAAATGCATCTCCCGTCGTTCCTTACCTCTCTCCTCGTACCAGCCCTCCTCGCAGCAGCACAGAGCCGCACAACAGAACAGGGCGAGGCTCAGATCTCCAGTGCGTATCTCCCTCTCTCCCGCTTCCCCGCTCACCCCCGGCCAGACCCGTCCGTCGAGTGCTCCCTCTACTACTACGCCCCCGTCGGTCAAGCGGTGGCCGCCGGTAAATTCCCCCCCGTCTGGACTCCAGCTACCATCATTCCAAACGATGCCGTTGCCCTTGCCAAATACCAGAGCATACAGTCTCAGATACCCAATATTTCCCCAAATGGACAGCAACCTGGATCTCTCCAAGGAAACTGGTCAAACTTTACATATCCCCCTTCTGATCCAAACTGTTGGTGGACTTATCACCAGTGCACTACCCCAAAACTGGCCGGTCTGCCCCCCGACCTCGCAGCCGTACCGGAGGTACCCCTTTCCTCCTCTCCCTCCTCTCCCGCTCACCCCTTTCTAGCCGGATACTCTGGGATACGGTTTTGATGACGGTCCAAACTGCTCTCACAATGCCTTTTACGACTTTCTCCAGCAGAACAACCAGAAAGCCAGTTCGTTCCCTTTTTTCCCCCTGTCTCTCCCGTCTCTCACTCTTTTGCAGGCATGTTTTTCATTGGCAGCAATGTCCTTGACTGGCCTCTCGAGGCGCAGCGCGCCCTCGCAGACGGTCACGAAATTGGCGTCCGCAAGTGTCGTTTGCTCTTCTCACCGTCCCCTTGTCCGCTCACTTCTTTCCAGACACTTGGTCTCACCGTTATAGTCCGTGCTCTCCACTTTCTCCTCCTGTCTCTGTTCACCTCTTCTGCAGTGACCGCACTCACGAACCAAGAGGTCTTTGCAGAGTTTTATTACAGTAAGCCACTTCTCTACCTCATCCCCCTCCTCGCTCATCCACTCGCTAGCTGTATGCGCTTCCCCTCGTCCTCCGACACCTTGCTCACCGTTTTTAGATGCAAGCCATCAAACTCGTCACTGGTATCACGCCCACTTCCTGGCGTGTGCGTCACCTCTGGTTGCTCTTGCATTCATCTTTGCTTATCTCTTCCATCCACAGCCTCCCTTTGGTGACGTCGACGACCGTGTCCGTGCCATCGCCCATGCCCTTGGTCTCCGCACTGTCATATGGCAGTACGACTCCAATGACTGGCGTGCCGGCACTGGAAACATCACCGCTGCTAACGTCGACGCCAACTACGAGGCACTCATACAACGCGCTCAGAATGGCACCTTTGGCAACGTATGCACTACATCCTTTCCACTTGTCATCCCATTTCGGACTTTGCCTTGCAGGCTGGTACAATTATGCTCACTCACGAGCTTAACAACTTTACCATGTCCGAGGCAGTCAAGTTTTACAACCAGCTCAAGGCTGCCTTCAAGTACCTCGTCCCCATGGGCGTCGCCGTTAACATATCTCAGCCCTACGTCGAGACCAACTATTCCCTGCCCAACTTTGAACAATGTCGGTCCCCTTGTTCGTCATGCCATCACGTCACTAACACGTGCCCTCAGACATTGCTGGGACCACGACGCTCTCAGCCAGCGCTGCCTCGCCAACGAGTTCATCTGGCCACAGCTCTGGCTCGTCCCCGGGATCTGGCACCTCTGGCTCGCAAGGTACCAGTGGCGCGACACCCTCATTTAGCGCTTTAAGCGGTCTGGCTGTGTCAGCCGCATTTGTGGGTAGCATCATGAGACTATTGATGTAAATCCAGGAACCCTCGCTTTCCCTTTGTTTTTTTTAGACTTTTTAAACCCTTTAAGAAGTACCACTGTATCAATGACCCCCGTTGTCTCGGTTATTGTTTTGTTTTTAATTGGGATGTTCCATGGACTCTCTTGTCTCAACCTTGTGTTCCCGCATCCCACGATGTACACGGAATGCTCAGGGAACGTTGTTGTTCGTCATACCTAATTCTTGCCATCGGAACTGTTTGTCTTTGATTGGAGGAAGACCTCGTTTTAAATAGCTTCGTCTTTCTTGTTAAACGGAAATGGAACATGTACTTGGAAACCGGACAGAGCCATCGGAGAGCGTGGGTGGGGCGTGCACTCGGGGATTAAACCTTGCCGTGCGATGTGCCCGGAGCGGGCACAAGCCAAAGCGATGCGTACTTACGTCTTATCTGACATGACATGTGACCGCACAGTGGACGTCTTGAAGGCGTAGCGGCGTGTCGGCCGGGACAAGGGTGCACCGCAGCCATCCATATCTGTACAGCTCAAGGAGGATGGCTCCGAGTGCGTGGGAAACACAAGGCCTGTAAATACAGCACGAACGCAGATATCGACGCAATTGGGTCGACACGCGGACGCTGCCAGCGTGACTCGCTCGACACGACTATGCATCATGATGTATGCATGTGATACGTTGGGCTGTGCAGGGAGAGCCGAGTGTGTATATCAATCGATATCAGTACGAATCAAGGAAGGATGAATCGATGATATGTGGAGATGCGATGCCGACTCGGCCCGGGATGGTACATTAGGTCAGATGAAAAAAAGACGCGCGTCCGAGTACGAGAGGGTTGGCGCCCGTAAATAAAACGTAGCGCCCATGTCCAACGCGGTGCGAATTTGCGAAGCCACTCGAATGCACGGAAAATAGTACGCCTGTAAATAGGGCGAGATCGAGAATAATAAACACAAGATCAAGAATATAGACGAGATCGACGCAACCTGGGTAGGTTTCTGGACCTACACGATCGACGTGACATAGGAAGAGGCGCAGTGGGAACCTTGTCCAGTAGAGACGGCGTCCGAGTAGGTACGTCGACGCTCGAAACACGAGGCCTGTAAATACAGCACGAACGAAAATATTGGGTGACGCTGGCAGTGTGCCTCGCTCGACATGACTATGCATGTATGCATGTGATACATCGGGCTGTCCAGGGAGAGCCGAGTTGGTGTGTATATCAAGGTACGAATCGAGGAGGGATGAATCGATGATATGTGGTGGTATGACATTCCGGAGATGCGATGCCGACTCGGCCCGGGATGGTACATAGGTCAAAGAGCCGCGTGAAAAAAGAGTCAGACTCGGAGCGCCTGGACCATGCGCCTTGTCCAGTAGAGACGCGCGTCCGAGCACTATGTAGAGGGTTGGCGCCCGTAAATAGAACGTAGCGCCATGTCCAACACGGTGCGAATTGCGAAGCCACTCGAATGCACGGAAAATAGTACGCCTGTAAATAGGGCGAGATTGAGAATAAAAGCGAGAATAAGAATATAGACGAGATCGACGCAGCCTGGGTAGGCTTCTGAACCTACACGATCGATGACATAGGAAGATGCCCGATGGGAACCTTGTCCGGTAGAGACAGCGTCCGAGTAGGTAAGTCAACGCTCAAACCAGTATAGGATGGCCACCCAAGCGAGCACCGATAAACGAGAATAAAAAGACTCGACCAACTGTACGCTCGCCGCGTCCTTGAGGGCTAGCATCTTGCACCTCCACCTTCAATGTGGAAATGGAACACTACCTCTCGTGTGCGGGTAGTATGCCGTTCCGGGAGAGTGGAACAAAGTGTCTCCGAGTCCGCTGGATCGCATTACCCCGGGTATTCGAACGGCCGGACGTTTTTCGGAAAAGAAAACGTGACGTCTGATGTCCGCGAGCCGTGCTATCGTCTCGTCGAAAAGCTCGGGGGGACCGTCGAATACGTCAAGTCACATCATCCCATTCTCTCTCTCTGGCAACACCGAGCAGTACATGTCAGGCGTGTTCAGGACAGTCGATCAAGGCTCCGGCACTTTGTCGTCCTGTCGACGCAGTCCAAACTCGGGTCCTTCCACTCGCAAGTCGAGTCTGATGTCGCTGCGGTTCATCAACGTTGACTCTTAAGATGCGCGCCACGGAGCGAGGCTGCCAGTCCATCCACGAAGCAGACCTCGGTTTTGGCGCACGCCACCAAGATCAGCGACGAGTCCAGTCTTTTTTTCCCCCTCTTTGGGACAGGGATGGCGGACGCCGAGGATGTATTCCTGGCGGGTAGATCCGTGAGCTGACGGTCCAGTGAACAGCAACCACGATAGTCACGTTCGACCGGGGAGGTCGTGTTACTCGATGCGTCGGGTTATCGCTCAGAAGGTGGTTGGCGGACGAAAGGGGGGAATGTTAGAACACGTTGTAGGGAGGCAGGGACACGTCGGCATGTGAACGTTCGGGTACCCAACCCGAGGTACCGGTGGTTGCGAGAGGCGACTTGAAGGGCAGGGGACCAGGTGGGAGGAGATGACGAGAGCAGGCGGACTCAATTCCCGCTTAGGTAGCCTCAGGCTTTGGGTCAAGTACCGTAACCCATGATAGTTTTCCCATGGACATGCAAAAAAAAAAAAAAAAAAGGAGGTGTGTGAGGAGATCACAGACTGACTTACGGTAGGTGCCACCGTGAACTTGCCCGACCGTTTGGAAGTACGGCCGTACGATAATGATCAATCGCTGGACCAAGGCCTTATTGTCAATGGAACCCTGAACGGATCAGTCGGGTGCCGGGCATACGCGGGATACGCGGAGTCGAGCGGCGAAGGTCCAGCGACGTGTGCGCGGGCGGCGGGAGCGAAAGGCGCTAACCGACGACTCCGACGCGGCGTCCGTGCGCCATCAAGTATGGACCCGCTAATGAATTAGGAGGTGACAAGGATTCAAGTAGACGTTTTATCTAGAAGGTATGGAAGAAGGCGCACCTGTGGTGGCTCAAGCTTTAGAGTCTTAGAAAGGGGGGTCTCGAGTCTCGACATGACGACGCTTACACCACTGCCGAAACTCTCCGCTTTCCTTTTACGACGACTTGACTTTGCTCACTCGCGAGTTGCGTTTGTTTCCGAGTCTAGAATCTCCGCAAAGTGCTCTGGAAAACTTCAAGCGGGTTCCTATGACGGTGAGTGGGGTCTTCACGCTGCCGTTACGCTCACATTGCGCGGCATTAAAAATACCTGTGCAGCCATCGTGCTGATTGTCCGCGCCTTTCATCGCCACTCGAGTTGGAAAGATCATACAGAGGTCGACGTCATGATGAACGCCGCAGTGAACGTTCGTGGAGCTTCCTCCACATCTGGGATGTCTGCCATCGAATCTCCTTCATCTCCTCAAGTTACAATGTATCCTTTAAGGGCCGCTGGCACAACGATAACGAACACTATTGGTGACTTTAGGTTTGTTCCGAAACGTTTTCTGATCAAATTCCTTTGCGCGGAGTACTGACTCAGGGTTCCATTTCGTCCGCTGCCAGTGGGTCAGCATCACGCTCAAATATGTCGGTTTTGGAAAATTCTGCAGGGTTTCGTCGCTGTTTGTACGTACTTACCGTCGTCGGTCACTAAACTGTTTTCTCTAACCAGGCGGAATTGGCGATAACGCACCTCTGATGTTTTTGTGCAACCTGCATCACAACTCCGCTACACTGTGCATGCACGGTAAAGTTTCCGCCACTCCACATCCTCACGGCATACCACAGATTTGGGTATATTAATGCGGTCTTGTCAAATGTTCGTTCCATTCTTTTTCCGCATAACTTTCCACCCAACACTGCTTATCAGTGGAGTAAATGTGCATGACTGATGGCATAGTGCTCACTGTACCTCCGCGCTCCGCGTTGGATTTCGATGCTACCAGCAATCCAACACAGGGATTGGTTTTTACCATCGCATTTCCTCTACCGGTGTACAATGTTTACCTCGTTGTCCCAACATACTTCACAGCCACATTCTACCATCCATTTTAGTTCACAGTCCCTGAGTGTTTTGACACGGTCAACCCGCCTCTCTCAACGTGGAAAGTCCGCGCAAAACGCCGAGCTCTAAACTGGGATTTTACGACAATGATTCAACTTGAAGGACTTCGGGGGGGCTTGGTGCAATACACCTGCCGCCATGGCTTTGCACAGGGTCCCCACCGCCTTGTGGTCCTGTGAACATGGTGGCGGCATCACATGATTCTATTAGATGACAGAGGTACAATCTTATCAGGCCTGCCTCCAGAGTAGCCGAAGAAGGTTGCTTCCTTCCGCTGGGAAGAAACGTGGAAGTCGCTTTTTTCCACGTCAAATACTGTTTACGACCCCCCGCCATGCACTTCAATCTATCGCAATTCCGCGAGATCTTGATAAATCGAAAAGGCATAAACTGGATTCAGACTGAGGTGAGGATAGTCAGCTTTCTCATGACGAACAATAAATCTCATAATGTACAAGCATACTTTTCACAATCATTAGGTTATGGCAGCCATATCTTATAACACATATTAGCATACGTTTATGTGAAGAGCGACTTGCTGTACACCCACCTCACCGACACTCTCCCCACATCTCCGTCCAACCCTCCACTCCTCTCATGACGAATGATCTAAAGGACGTCCCTATTGGACTGGACGTGGGAGCGGAGCTTATTGCTGTTCTGTTTGCTGTTGGACTCTGGGGGATCACTTGTGTACAGACGTGCGTTCATCTTTTGTCAAAATATATGCAGTTACCACATGTTGATCGAGCCTTCAGACTTTTCTATTTCATCCAGTCCGTCTCCTCATGTGCTTATCATGCTGGGAACATGAATGACGAGGGGTTCAATTTGTGTTTTCTTCTAGTTTCCCGCGAGACGCGTTGTTTATGAGGGTCATGGTAGGTGGATTCGACTCGTCGAAACAAGTACGTGCTCATTGGGGAACATCGTAGGTTATGTGGCTGTGGTGAGGACCCTTATCCTGTCACAAAAGCAAGCTTCTCATCTGTCGTGCTATAGGCTAGCCGACTCCATTCATCAACTTCTCCTTGTCAGGGGAGGTAAGGCGACATATCGAAAACTTCAGATCGTCGGGTTACTGACGTGGTGGTTTGCACATGCAGCTTATGCAGAACTGGTCACGAATTTTTGCGACTATAGAGAAGTCCTTCAGGTGAATGCGTAAGTCGTCGTCGATCGTCTTTGAGCTTTGGGAGAACTAAGTATCGCCGTGTTTCTATATAGGGAATACTTGGTGAGAAGGACATCTCCGAATCCCTCGAGTTGACCCTTATCCTGTCGCCGGCAGTGGCAAGTCTTGTTGACAGTAAGTGTTGTTGTTCTCTTGATTCAAGTCAATTCATACAACTCCCACGTCAAGGTGCTCGTCGCACTGCCTTCACAACTGTTCTTTGTCAATCGCATCGCAAAATGTAAGTCGTACTCATGGTCATGCCATGGATGTCGTTCCATTACCATCTTCGTCTGTAGTCAGTGGGAAAAGGCGGCTACTGTTTGCGTTATGGGTATGTGAGTCAAACCTTGATGTGTATAATGGCGCCATAGCAGTGACGCTTGACAGGCTCCAGCTGCTGTGTTTGAATTAGGTATGCTTCCATTTCATGGTATGTTATCTTGCTGTTGATCATTTGATTCGAAGGCGGTGCGATAAGTGTGTTATTATTATTCTCCCGTGGTTGTACACGACAGCTGAAGATGGGACAAAAGCGTTCATTGCCTTTGGGTGATTTTTTTCACAACAAATGTTCCATAACGGCAATGTTGATCAAGTCTGCAGGACGATCACACCTACTTCAAAAGAACTTGTATCTCGGACTCCCACAGTAATGTGCCTGCAACCTCGTGCGTTTGGATACTGACGCGAGTGAAACAGAGCATATTCACAACCGTACAAGCAACGGCGGCTGTCGTCGATATCTCCATCACCACCGGATTGATTTGTCTACTATGGAGAAGCAGAGAAGATGCACAGTACAGGCGAGCAACGAGTCTTGCTGACCTCGCTGAGCCCAGTGTCTTACGTGATCATCGTTAGAATGCGTACCGTCATCCAAAGGCTTCTGATACTCTCTTTGAGCACAGGCGTATGGACCGCACTATTTGCGATCTTTACCGTGATCACGGTACGTAATTCCTACACGCACAGGCATCAACGAAACAACGCGCCTGGTGTAGATGCTCGCCTTTCCCGATACACAAATCTACGTAGGGCTCTACTTTCCCCTGTGTCCCCTTTATTGCAACACCGTCCTCGTAAACTTGAACGCACGGCAGATATTTGAGAAACTCGACCGACGTCCCATTATCGGTTCCATCACGTTTTGCAGGGACACCGAGTCAACTTCTGCTCCCACTGTGGCTTCAGGACAGTCGAACACATTGGATCATGAGCGGCATGAACTCTCCCTGGTACGGGTAAGCCGTGGTTTCTGATCTGCGAGGTTGACTCTCACGCTTTTCGTGTAAACGTACAGGCACCCCGTAGTCGATGTCTGCCGGCAAACCACAAGTACACGGCAGAGGCGGGTGTGCAAACATTGCTGGGCGTTGACGAGTGTGTATAGCCAATGTGTAGTAGCACTGAAGATAGGATAGGAGAAGTACATAACGAAAGCGACATGTCACCATTATACCTGAGTGCTTTCAATCGACTGGTGCGGCCAGGACCGACGGATGACTCTTACCTAACATTAAGGATGCCAAGTACCAGAGTACCAAGACTGTCGGCGCAGGATCAATTCTGGTCGATGCTGCCAGCCGTCGCCGGTGACCCCACTGGCACCGAGTCCACACGACTCATGCACATCTAAATGATCTGCTATTCTGATTCAGAGTTCTCATTATCCATCCCACTATTCTCATTATCTTTGATCCATTGCTCGATCCACGTCACGATCCGCGCCACGTTCTCTTCCATGTCTTCCAATGTGTTGCTTTCCAGTTCCACGACGATCCCAGGCTGATACGACTCTCTCGCCTCGTCGCACGCGACGCTCATGATCTCCGCTTCATTGTTTTCTTGAATTTTCTTGAGCGGATAACCCCTGAACAGATGTGGGAAGAAAGATTTCCGTCAGCGTCCCAAATGACGACACCAGCTCTTTCCCAAGCCAAAAAAACAGCCAAGACGTACCGTTTTTCGAGTCTATCCCAGAGCGTGGTGTGATGACACCGCAGGACGACGACCAAGTCGGCCCACCGCTCAGGGTAGACGTCGCACGTGTGCCAATCGAGGATGACGCCACCTTTTGATACCGGTGATTCGAGTTGGTCCAGGAGCTACAATGAAACAAAACAAAAAATACGCGTCAGTCCATATCCAGGCCCGTCGGGATGAATGAAACGAATCAAGAAGCGATACGAGGCAATGATGAGTTGGAACGTACCTTGTCCTCGTCGACGGTATAGGATTGCCATTCGTCGTCGAACCCTTCGTGTAGACCCTGCGTCTTGACCAACTCGCCGACGTTGATGTGTTGCAGAGGTACCGGGGACTCTTGGACGAGGAGTTGGGCGTGGGTCGACTTGCCAGTTCCCGGCGTACCAGTGATGACAACGACGGGGGAACGCCTGGCCATGTCTTGATGGTGAACGACTCGGAAGATAAAGGTCAATCTGAACGCTGCTATGTCAAAACTCGAGACGATACATATGGTTACGTAAGATCTCAAGTGTTTGCGCGGCTATCCACAAATGAAACACGCTTAAATACTATGGTATTGGCTATTTACTAGCGTCGAATGGATATCATTGAAGGTCCATGCAGGTGCGATAAGAGGCACAGTTTAATAAGAAAATATCATGAGCCAGGGGTTGAGCACGATCTGGGAAGGTCATGTTTCAGCCTGAGGACGACGAGAAGAAATACAAAGCGAAGCATCTTACAGGAAAGAGGATGTGACACCCAACGACAATCCTAAAAGGGAACGACACAAAACGTCAGCACCAGTAGTCCGGACGACATGTCGATCACGTACGCGAGCGGAAGAACTACTGCCCAGTCCTGTGCGTCAACCTGCCATCCAACAGGGACGGCATTCACGGCTGTACTCAGCACAATCATTCCAGCAGCCATCAGGATGCTCAACACGAGCGCCACTCGGAAGCGTCGCCATATCTTGGGCACTTCAAGGAAGAAATTAGAACGTTCGACCTCCTTCTTGGTAGCTCCCCATGTGATGTTGTACGAGAACAGGTGGGCGAGAAGCGCTGTCGACAGGTGAATACTGAGGCCACCAAAGAAGAAAAAGCTGGGACGAGGAAGAATGTCCGACTAGAATTAGAAGTCAGGACAGCGAAGTTGTCGGAGAACGCACAAGAAGGGAGCCCATTTCAGGTTCTCGGTCAGAGATGGTATCAAGCTTCGGTGTCCGAGGCGGTATTCAAGCAAAGTGAAGCCCAAATTTCCAAGCCCGGGAAACACCACTGTGCAAGCCAACCAGACCTCGAAGCTGTGAAGAAAGAAGCCATCGATTTTAACTTGGAATCCAAGGAGCAGATAGTTGAGAAGCGACAGAATGGCAGCCGCAGCAATCCCGTCTAATCATTCATGAAGGGTCAGAGCAAGTGTCACAATTCTACCAATATCAAAACTCACAATACGAAAACATGTCTGGGAGTTAGTTTGAGTCAGCCAGTGGAACGCAGGGAAATCGCTGACACCTTACAGGCCATCATGGCAAACTTGTAATGGACTGGGGCGCCGGACCAAACAAAGATGCGGAGTTGATTCGCAATCGGGCCCTTTCTCCACCACTCGACCAATGGGTTGAAGATAAGTTCGTTGCATCCTGGCGCGAAATTCAGTACGGGTCAATCCTATCTGTCTCCAGAAACACTCACCATATGAGTACTTTTGCCAGCGATTGAGCTCGTCGTCCACAGTCAAGGATACACCTTCCTTGAAACCGCCTTTCGAATATGTCGCCCAGCGAATAATGTAACCCCTGAGCTGGGAAAACCTGAATTCAGACAACAGGAAATGGTGATTTTAAGGAGAGCGATTACCTGAAGACGCAGTGCCATGTCAAAGTCTTCCGATACGTTCGACTCTGACCAGATCTTCTTCTTTCCGTCTGCAGGGTCGATAAAAGCGGCGTCTTGAAGTGCAGACCAACGTAGGAAGGCGTTGTGCCCCACGAAAGGTGCAATCTCTCCGTTTGCACAGCCAATGGAGATAGACTTGTTGATCCTGCGCGTGAAGTGGGCGATACCGTTCTCAAAGTAATGGAATGCGACCTGCATAACGTCTTTATGAAAAACGTCATCAACACCCTGGTAGGAGAAGTGGGAAAGAGGGAAACCGACCAGACTCGTGCTGGATGATGGCAACATCAGGACACTCTGCGAGTTCCCGGGCGGCATCTCGCAAACAGTCCTATGACCTATATAAGAGAACGACAGCAACTGGGTACAGGCAACGCTGACCTCTGGCACGATCGTATCCGCATCGACGATCAAGATGATCTCGCCAATTCGTAGTGATTTCCCGTTCGACGCCCACGGACGCCATTTCCGCTCGCTCTCCTCGTACGTTTCCTCAATAGCTAACTCTAGCGCCTTGTCTTCAAGGGACTGACCCTCGTCCTCTTCCATTTCACCTCGTTCCACAGCTTCCTCGAGAGTCTTCAAGTGTTTCTCCAGCTTTATACTGAGAGCCAGACCATAATTCATATTAGAAGCTTTCTTGAATCGTCCAGCGCGCTTGAAACCTCCAGGGGAGCTATCATGCTTTGGACGAGCGACCCAACCAATGTTGTGATTGGCGTAGAAAGCGATGCGCTCCTGACGTTGCTCCTCGCTGATAGCCTGCAAACCGTCTTCATGGATGAAAATAGACGATGTGCCTCCTTGTCGAGCGTAAGTCTGCATAGCTTTCTTGAGGGAGTTCACAGATGGCGCACTGGGACAACGGATGGTGAATCAAATCTGGCGGATGAGCCGTACACGGTTTTCCGGACGTACATGGTCTCTGTCAAGCTTTCCTTGAACACTGGGAGTTCGATGGTGATGTGAGGCAAGGCAGCATCTACATCCCTATTTGGCTTGGGGTGAATGGCAGAATAGTATCTAGAATTTTCATGGTACTGCGCTACGGGCCCCAGCCTAAGGATGCATGATCTTAGCAGAAAACGAAGGGAAGCTCCGAGGAGACGTACACTAGTGAAATATTTCCAATTAGTTGGAGGCAGAAGAACTACTCTCGACTCAGTACAGCATTTTCCAGGTCAGACATCATGACATACCAGGGCAACGGAGAATAGAAAAGGGATCGTAGCAAGCAGGGCGAATCGAACATAGTTACTGTCTAAAACCCACTGTGCGAGCAAGACAGAAACTCCACTCCCTATGAAAACTGGGGAAAAACAGGAAAATGAGCTGAGAAAAAGCATAGAACGAAAAGTCCTACAAATCGACAGACCAACCGCGAGTCCACAATAAATAGGGGCATAGAGACGAATTGGTCGTGGTTCCTTCTTTACAGAACTGTCTTTCTCGAGATCTGGTGCTTGAGGTTCGACCGCTTTCGGAGTCACTTTCCAGTTCCAACCCCATGCAGACTTGGGTTTGGACGCGGGCTTTGAGTTCACTTGTTCCTTCTCGGTAACGGGGATTTTTTCGATGGTAGTGTTGCTAGATAGATTTACGTCTGAAGCAACGGTCGAGGGTATTCCCGAGACATCCGTAGAAGCAGTGGATGTATCTGGCCTCATCGTGGTATGGCGGTATCTCCATACGAGCTTGATCATCTTATCGTCGAGATCTTGGCAAAGTGGTATTATATTGTCAAAATTATCAGCCCACACAACAATAGCATACTCGTCTCGCTGTTGTCACAGGGATCACATCACAATGTGAGTTGGGAACGTCAGGATGAAAGCGCGGTGAGATGATCTTACGACGAAAGCCGCACATTGCTCTTTCTCAGCACGGGGCAAGTCCTTCAAGGTGTCGAGTACTTGTATCTTAGTATCCGAGTCGATATACATGGAATTCTCATTTGGTGCTCTGTGTTTAAAAAAAATCACGCCATTTGTTCAGCAGGGGTGGCTAAAAACAAGAAACGATCTTACATCGTCGCAAAGGCAGCATGTACCGCGGCGCTACGAATCTTGACGGCGACGACGGGATTCAGTAGCCTGACCGCCGCCTCGAATGGTACCAAAGCATTGTCATACGGGAAGACTCTGAATTGGCCAGTTTCTGTGCGAATGCAGACGCCTGTTGCAATTCGTTCCTCCGCGGGCCTAAACCACGCTTCTCCTTGTGTCTGATCCCGCGAACGTGAGCGGGACAGACAATTCGCAGTCTGGGGCAGCGCACCTGCTGATATACATGGTGAAGGAGGGCATCGTAAGGATCATAGTCTATGGCAGCCATCGCGAGAGTACTGAAAGAATGACCGAAGACGATGTATAAGTGAACGAAGTTGGGGGGGGGAGTGAAGAACCGAAGTATTCCTGTTGGCTCAACCTATCTATGACCCGGAAGAACGCCTGGAATTGACAGGTTATAGTCATGCAGCATGGACAAAAATGGATTCAAAAAAAAAAAAAAAGTCAAGCAGCGGAAATCCCACTCCCTTGGTTTGCCACCGAGGCACCATTCCGGTGAGACCCGCTCGAAAATAGTTGTATGATAGGGCTGGTGTAGCTTCTTCGTATTTCCTTTCAGAGCCTAGGGTACAAAGATTGATATTCGGCAACCTTGGACAATGGGTGCATAACGAACTCACGAAAAGGCACGGGAACCGGGGAGAAAGATCCTGCTTGACATTTCAAGGTAACGAGATAGGTGGACCACGTTGCTTGTCGACAGTCTGGCGTTGACCGCGCGGAGAACCTCATTGAAGTCTCGACCTTGGCTCACCGTCCGTCCTCGTCGCATCGAACTTGCGACCCATATGTCATTTTCGCATGTCAAGCGAACAGGGGAAGCCTCGAGGTAACAATGAAAGGTGAGGAAAGGCAACATTCGCACAAGCGCTCTTCTTCTTTTTGGTTGGACATGGGTAAGCCAACCAGGGGGCTGATGAATGGATCAATCTAGATTGTGGAAATAACGCGCAAGAACGGTCATAGTGTGGGGAGAAGATGGGAAGCACACATTATGGAAATGACGCTCGGATGGAAGTACACAGGCGGCCATGATCAGCCGGTCCCACAGCTGCGTAAGTCGTTCCTAAAGGTCGAGACTGGGGTACCGCATAAACGTTTTTGGCTTTAATCCGCTTCTTCTGAGAGCTGACGCATGGCCAAGTCCCTGGGGTAATCGTTGCTGTGTATGATGTGTTCCATCGCCCACCCGCATTTGAAATTAATGGATAACTCGTCTTTCCGGCAGCATATGGGTGTCGGGTGATCACGGGCGATAGATGAACAGGTGTCAAAAAAGGACAAAAAAAGTCAGTCATCAGAATCTTTTGGTCCATCTTCCACTTGTGAACAGGAGATTTAAACATACCTTTCATCAATCACGGGTGAGGATGGGATCAACGAGTGGGTTTCCCCCGATAGGCAAAACCCTCCGATGGATCAACACATAGCCGTGCCAGGCACGGTAGAGTATGCCATGGCTCATGGTGGTCAAAAATTTTGGCATATGGGGACCGTCATTTTCCGAGTTGCGCCAGTATGGACTATGGGGTCCCGTTGAGCCGAATATCCAGTTTGGTGGGTTAGTACGTGGACTGGAACCTGCGTGACCCAACGGCAATACGCCAAGAGAAGGAATGGTGTTGAACGAGAAGCATGCTGCATCACGTTCGTTATCCGTCGTCGACATTATCATTGCGGGCGCTGGTGGTAGTAGTCCGAGGCCAAGCTCTGATGGCAGTGGCGTCCGACTATTTGGCGACACGAAAACTTTGCATCGGTTATGTAACCTCCGAATTGAAACAAGGAGAATTGTCCGTTTTGCTAATTCCGTGGTGTTACTACTAGCCTGTCTGATGTCATCCGATATACTACAGCCATGCTCGTTCTCTTCGCCGCCACTACTGCATTATGTACACTAGCACCTGTCCAAACGATAATATGAAGTTCTATAGACATCCAAAGACAAAAAAACGTCCGCGACTCAGCATCCGACCACTTTCATGAGCTCAGTACGAGAATATCATCAACCAGGGATTGAGCACGATCTATATCGTCGACGCCGCCGGTCAATCACCACCGTCCAGCCCACACGAGGCAATAAACTTACAGGGAAAAGCACGTGACAGCCAGCAACGATCGCAACCGGAAAGATGACCGCCCAGTATGTGCGAGGGATCAGCCAATCCTGTGTGACGACATTTTCGAGACTGAAGAGAATCATCGTCGCAAAGCATGCAAACGACACGGCGAACGCAAACCAGAATCGTTTGAGGATCCTGGGCACCTCGATGAAAAAGTTGGATCGCTCCACTTCCTTCTTCGTCGCCCCCCACGTGATGTTGTACGAGAACATGTGTGCGAGGAGCGCTACGCTGAGGTGAATACTCAGACCTCCGAAGAAGAAGAAGCTACATCATGAAAGTATGCGTTAGCCAAAGCTCGCTGGATAATGGAGGGAATGACATACAAAAATATTATCCACGCTCCCGTCTCGATGGCTGAATCGATGAGGTTGCGAAGACTCAGTCGGTACTCGAGCATGATGAAACCCAAGTTTCCGGACCCAATGAATACAACAATGATAGCTAAAAAAATCTCAAAGCTGTGAAGGTAGTAGCCGTCGGTCTGGATACCAAACCCGAGAAGGAAATAATTCAGTATGGTTAATGCTGTTGATCCGGCAATTCCATCTGCAAGGAGTCATAAGTCCTTCACGTTAGACGGCGGGTACATGCCGCTTACAATAAGAGAACATATCTGGATGAACATCATCAATTTGGGCGCTCGACAAGTTACAAAGCACACGTACACGCCAGCATGCTCAATTTGTAGTGAACGGGAGCATCAGACCACATGAAGATGCGCAATTGCTTGTTGATCGGACCCAGGCGCCACCAAGTAATCAACGGATTGAAGATCAGCTCGCTGCAACCTACCAGTGACTCGTGTCAACATGCGAGACTGCCAGTGGTACGATTCAATCATCGTACCATAAGAGTACTTCTGCCACCGGTTCAACTCATCATCCACCGTAAGGGACACGCCCTCCTTGAAACCGCCCTCAGAGTATGTTGCCCATCGAATAGCGTAGCCTTTCAACTAGATTCCCGAGATGAGTCCGCACGAAGACCTGATGGACCTGAGGCAAGTTCGGACGTACCTGAAGACGCAAGGCCATGTCAAAGTCCTCGGACACATTTGATTCTGACCAGATCTTCTTCTTCCCATCGGCAGGATCAACAAACGCGGCATCTTGGAGTGCCGACCACCGAAGGAACGCATTATGACCTACGAAAGGAGCTACCTCACCATTCGCACAACCATATGAGATACTCTTGTTGATTCGTCGCGTAAAATGTGTGATACCATTCTCAAAATAGTGGTGGGCGACTTGCATGACGTCTGAGTGATACGCTGAGCACGCTCGGCTGGCAAAGAAGAATCGCAAATTACATACCTGACTCGTGCTGGATGATCGCGACTTCGGGACTTTCGGCTAGCTCCCGCGCAGCATCGCGTAGGCAGTCTTCGGGAACGACAGTGTCTGCGTCTACCAGGAGGACGATCTCTCCGATTCGGATTGATTTGCCGTTGGATGCCCAAGGTTTCCATTTTTCGTCACTCTCCACGAACACTTCGTCGCATGCCATGTGCAACGCGCGGTCCTCGAGGGGTGTGTCGTCGGCATAGTCCAACTCTTTTCGTTCCTCAGCCTCCTGGAGCTCCTTGAGATGCTTTTCCAATTTCAGGCCGAGAGCAAGACCATAGTTCAGATTGGACGCTTTCTTGAACCGCCCAGCACGTTTAAAACCACCAGGGGATGAGTCATGAGCAGGGCGAGCGACCCATCCGATGTTATGATCCGCGTAGAATGCGATGCGTGCTTCGCGGTCCTTCTCGGATACCAACTGGAGGCCGTCGTCGTGAATAAAAATGGCTGACGATCCTCCTTGACGAGCGTAAGTTTGCATAGCCTTTTTGAGATGAAAGACAGAAGGCGTGCTGCAAAGAAGAGTCAGTGGCGATAAACCGAAATTTATCTCCAATGGATACTGACATCGTTTGCTCCAAGCTCTCTTTATAGACAGGCATCTGGATAGTAATGTGCGGGAGATTGGCGTCCAGCTCCTTGTTGGGTTCAGGTTTCACAGCGGAATAGTAGCGAGAATTCTCATAGTATTGCGAGACAGGTCCGATCCTGCGCAATGATGAGGTCAGACAGTGTCAGCGTCCACACACAGTTGACCTACATCATGCCAACATTGGCGATAATCTGATTGCAGAAGAACTGGAAAGTTCGTTGAGCGCAAATCTAATTTGGTGACTTGGAGGTACTCACAATGGAGACACAAAACGTGAAAGGCACAGTAACAAGAAGTGCAAATCTGATCCAGTTTCCGTCCAAGAGCGCCTCTTGCAAAAGCATGGTAACTCCACTACCGATGAAGACTGAGAAAATTGCGTCAGTCGAGCATCATGGCAAAGTAGATGCTTACAAAGGGCCACTGCGCAGCCTAGACCGTTGTAGAAGGGGGCGATGAGCCTCGTTTGACGTTGCTTTGGTGCTGCCCGTTCCATATCCTTCTGATGCCCAGAGCGAGTTGAGCGCCAGCTGAATAGCTTCCAGAGCGATATTGTCTGTGCATTTGTGCCTCTGTCAACGTGTCCCTTTTCGACGACAGCGACAACATCTGATGAAACCTCCTTTGACTTCTCGTCAAGATTCACATCAGACGGATTATTGGAAGACAACTCCGAAGGAGGGACGGAGACGTTGCCTCGAGCCCGCCAGACAAGTTTGATCAATATTGCCTCAAAGTCACGGCATAGCGGAACAATCCCATCCAGATCGTCAGACCAAAGAACAAGCACACGCTCGTCACGCTAAGTGGTACGAAATTATGTCAGAAAGTTTTCAAGGGATGCCGAAAGAAGCAAACTGTACGATGAAGGCGCCACATTGTTCCTTCTCTGCGGTCGGCAATGCAACCATTGTATCGAGGATTTGGATGCGAGTATTATGATCGACATAGATTGCAGTCGCGTCGTCGGATCTGCAGGAGAGTGGCGTAAGTGATATAGGTGAGTCCCAAAGCTCGGTCAGTGACAATGGGAGACGGACACAGTTGCCAAGGCTGCATGGACTGCAGCGCTGCGCACTTTAACCGCGACGACGGGATTCAGCGTGCGAATCGCTGCCTCAAACGGCGCAAGAAAAGGATTTTCGTAAGGGAAGACCCGGAAGTGCCCCGGTTCCACTCGGATGCAGACTCCGGCAGAGATGTTCTCTTCTGAAGGTTTGAACCAAGCATCTCCTTGGGTCTAGCGACATTGAATTCCCGGACGGCAACCATGAAGGAGATGGGAACACTTACTCTCTTGAAGATGTGATGGAGCAGGGCATCGTAGGCATCATAATCCATGGCCATGCTGGAAGCCGGGAAGGTGTGTCGGGATACGGAGGGCGCGACAAGTATGGTCAGGACCTGTAGACGCCTTCCGGAGGGATGGGTAAAGGGGTGCAAGGTCGTGACATGTTGGGCTGAACCTTAAGGATATAAGTAAGCGCATTCTGAAACTGAAGACGGGTACATAATCCGGCAGGAATGGGTGCCAAACCAGGAGACAAACCTGATGTGGGAGCGATAACCCAACCCAATTCCCGAAAAGGGCAAGCAAGTGAAATTATTGTGGCATCAAGGTTGACAGGCTTAGCGACACGGATGCGAATAGGAACCTTGCAACAGGAGGGGTGGAAGAAGAAGAAATATGGCTAAATTCCGAGATCGATCGATAACCACCACACGCATAACATACGTGATTGTTCAGACGGCAAGCCATTGCCCTGGTGGGCGACGTTCGTGAGAGGATCTGTGTGAGTCGTTTTTGGCTGCAATGGGCACTGGAAGGAGTGTCGCTAAAACCAAGTAGGAAGAGGGAGATCAAGAATGCCTCAGCGATATTTTGGGACACCTTACTCATCGGACTTCATCAGCGTGTGTGGACCAGCTCGGGACAGACCTTTGGGTCAACAAGTCGCTCCAGGTAAAATGAACTGGCGATCAATTTTGGCTCACCGTGCCCAGTACTGGGGCTGGCCAGCCCACCTGGACAGCCATGTTCCTGGCGCTTGCCACAGCGGGCACACGTTCATGTGCCGCTGTCGAGGTCTTCCGAGATGATCCCCGCCTCGGGTCAGTCCGAGGAGTTTGGCAAGTGCGGCGGTGCTCATGCCTGGCCAGAGTCTACGAAGCCATTCCGGAAAGCCTCCATCCTGCCGGTCTGTCGTGAAGTAACAACTGAAAGGAAAGGAAAAGAGAAACAAATAAGGACGAAGGAGTTCGGACGGTGGAGACGGTGTGGCGTCGTGACCAACTCAACATGGAAAGGGCATCGTGCCGTTGAAGACAGCGTTGAGTCGAGCACATGGCCGCATCTGTCGCGCCCGTCGTCGGAGGGCTCTACATACCTCGAATTCGACCGTCCTTTCAAGCGTGGATCAAGCGCAAACTGATTCGAGAACTTTATCACCACTGGCGACTGCGGGCTTCTTGCTTCACACACTAAGTTTGCGCCACTCGCTCAACGCAACTCCGTATCCAATGAACGCACGCCGCAACCCTACTACCTCCTTCTCAAATCGTCTTGGAAGGTTGCTTCAATAAACTGGTTCGATGATCATCGTGGCGCCAATTAACGACTCTGCCCTTGGCAACAAATTTGATTTTCAGTGAAATAAGTTTCTTCTATAGGCTCGGTCACCATCCAAGACGCATAGCACAGGTGGCATTTATCACCACGCCGTCCGATGGCCGAACCATGGATCATGGATCACGAAAGCGACAAGATATTCCCGTATTTCCAAGCCAGGCTGGTCTTGGGAACGTTGCAGAATAAAGGGCAGGTATGACGTATTTCCTCCCCAACAATTCCATCTCATCAGCACCTGTCATTGTTATCAGTGGAGCATTGCTATTCTGGCTCTCGTGATATTCGCTTTGAGGGAGAGGATCATCTTCCTATGGACAGTAAAGAAGCGCGTGTTAGTGACGACTTTACAAAGGTGTCAAATCCAGTAACATTCAGTCTCATCATGTTGAACATCAAACAAGTATCACTTGCATCGAGTGCACGCCCCAATCACGGGTGCACCCTGTATTGCTGAATTAAGCAGTCTCGCGCGAGAGGTGCAGTAACTGAGTAAGCCGGGATCCAAAAGACGCGGAGTGGATCCTACCTGAAAGAAGCTGCCATCAATTATGATCACACCCTTCACCTGGACTCGAGGGACCAAAAAAGGACACTATTATCTCGGATGTCGGGGTGTTTCCTCTGCAAGTGACTATCCACATCCGCAAAATTGGTTACATTTCAATCTCAGGCGCGTCAATTTCTTTCCTCTCCTATCGTACAATGAAACTAGACAACTTAGGATTCCAGTTATCGGAGGAACCCTTACTCGCAATCATATCAGGTTGGTTCTACATCCCTCGTCGTCGGCCTAAATTGCACCCGATCCCCCTGGTATCGGTATTTTATTGGTTCTTTTACAGCTATAGAACAACGGCACTTGAAAAATAATGTTTATATTTTATTTTATCTTCCGAGATTGACAGACTCGCGCCACAAACTGATGGGCTTTCACCCCAAGGCTATGCGCTCGGTGATGTTACACCGTGACAGAATATCCTATCGGGATACTCCAGCTCTCCTTCTTTTTCCTTTGTATTCCTTTTCCTGATTCTCCATTCGATTAACATGCCGATTATACCTGACGATTACCCGGTGTGTTGGCGCCTCCACCGTGAATAGCTCGCGATACATTGATACGCGTGCGTGGATTTTTCTCTGTTTTTGCGTTTACGGTGGCCGAACGAACTTCCATTCCAGCATGTACCTTTAATCGAGACCAAATTTGACAAGCTTTTGCTCGATACCGCAATCGTTGCGTGAGACGTTCACACTCTCAGGGATTTGACCCACGATTATGGCCCCCATCACGAAGACGACCGCACTAGTACAAAATGAGGTGCACAAGAAGTCACCCCCCGAAAGTAAACACATATCATGAGATCATCGCGAATACGAAATGGCTCTACGCTCATTCATTCGGTTGGGATATAGATGTGAATATTTTTCGTGATACCCCATCACCCTGTATGTATGACTGAAAAGGCTTGGAATTGAGCATCCATTTTAAAGTATTAAGTCTACACCTTTACATGATTTGGTGGAGAGAGAAAACTTGAATGGCCGACTGCCAACAAAGCTACTCACCCTAAATGGATCAGTGCCTGGCATCGGGGGTGGAGATAGTACTAAGTAAGGCCATCCGTCAAATTGAAGTTGGTTGAACATACATCAGCTGATCTCAGGGACCAATCGCATCATACAACAGTGTCGAAACATTACGTTGCGAGACAGGCCACCGCCGCCGATCTGCTCGCCAAAGATTCGGCTAGCTAAGAACGTCAGAGTCCGCAATAAGCCTCGCATAAGCCTCCAAAGACATAACGTAACACATCACCACAAAGAGCGGAGTCATGCACAATACGCGCATCGTCATACTATTCGGTTTCCAAGTTAGGGCATCATACGCGGCGTTCTGCGTTCCGTGTGCCCTGGAGGTGTTATCGCAAAGACATTGGCATGCCATGTTGGATAGATGTTGAAGGGTTTCTGGTACCTACAAAACGTAACTTTGAATATATCGTTAGCGAGCTTCAAAGTACAGTTACCTGATGGTAAATCACTGAGTTACCTGACCGACTCCTGACTGACTGCCCCGTTATCTTGGACGATGACCGCGCATGTTGATCGATGGCGAAGCGCTCAAATACACTTTGTGCAGCTGATCCTCGTGCCAGGAGGATTCGTGTTTAGCCTGCAACAGCGATACCGGAAATGTGGTTTGGTGACTGACCGAGCTGTCAAATCCCAGACGTTTGTGGGCTCGGAGGAGCGGAAGCGAATAACCCCACACATCGGCGCATAGACCCCTTGCTTCTATCTGATCACCCTGCCAAGTTTTTATTTTTATTTTTCAATACCAACAACTTGATCTGTCAGATTGAAGCTAGTTGAAACGTGTCCCGGTCAGTCCCCATCCATCAGGTAATTCCCTTCTCTTTGGTACTAGGCTAGCTTGGCAATTGCCTGTGCTCAGCTCAGGGTTCGTGCAAAAGCGTCGCCAAGAACCGAGACATCTTGACAGTACTTACGCACGGAAGGAGAACAATAAAATAAAACACAGCCGTGAGCGACTCGTGCTGTCGAAAGGACGGCCAGGTCAAATCGTGTACGCATACCCACACCTGTCACAGGACACCCTGAAAGCGATACACCGCGGGGCGTCCATACCGCGATTGGGCAGGGAGGGAAAAGACGTTCCGAAACCAAACAGCGACTGGTCCGGGCTACAAGGAGATATGATGAACCCGGGTAATCTCCGCGTGATCTCAGATTCGCAATCTCGACGCGACAATGCAAATCGGATGTTTGGTTCCGTGGACTTGGATATGGTACCATTAATCCCATCGCCGTGATTCCCCGAGCCCCTTGCGCACTAGTACAGATATGGGATTACAGACCCCTCCTCATGCAGGATCAGATATTGCTTGGAGGGCGTGTATGATATGACCGACGCACCTCGCTTGAAAAAGTCCTATAACACGCCTTCTCTAGTTCCCATAGCCCATTAATCTACTCATCCGTAGCACCTCTCGCGTGCCATGTCTAACTCTCCCAATCGTTCAGAGACTGTCAAGTCCCCCGCTGAGTCGCCATTCTTCATCGGGGAAGAACGACGCTCGGACCGTCTTGGCGACCAGCGTTCCCCGTCAACTTCGTCCCCCAGCGTGTCACGTCCCTCGACCGCTGGCACGAACGGGCCATTCACGTCCCCCGCAACAAAGAACATAGACCCTTCGAGCCGCGTGCACACGCCTCCAGTGCTCGCTACGCAAGGCGGGTATGAACTAGAGGTACCCTCTCGCCAAGGCGTATCCATTGCTGCCCGCACAGACATCCCCCGCGTGGCCTCCTACTACGGCAGCCGCCCCACCAACCTGCCAAGCCGTAATTCATCTGGCGTCCGGGTCCGCGAGAGCTTTGCAGCACCCTTCTCGCGGCCACTAACAGCAAACTCAACGGTACCCTCGTTGTCTCAGAAGAGGGCGACGCGCATGCGCTCCACGCTCCTTGACGACCCTAGTACTATCGAGAAGCCGTGGATCTCAAAGAAAGACCCATATGCGCGGGTTGCATATTTCTTGACGTATGGTGTTGCATTCCTCGGCATCCTCGCCTCTGCTGCCCGATGCTATCTTGGGTACAAAAGCGTGCCCACAATCAAAGGAAACTTGTGTATGGTGCTGGACGAAGAGTTCAACACGGACACGGACACCGTCTTCGGCTCTGGCGGAAATTGGTTCCGCGAGATTGAACTCGGAGGCTTTGGGTAAGTACTCGTGCACCTCCACAGCTAAACAGGCACACACTCACTTCTTATTTGCACCAGTAACGGGGAATTTGAGATGACCACGTCGTCATCAAACAATTCCTACGTCCAGAATGGGTACCTCTATATAACACCAACCTTGACATCAGACATCATCGGCATGGACAACGTTTTAAATGGTTATACATTTAACCTCACTGACTGCACCTACAATGATACCAACCCGGAAGCTTTGCCTGGTGGGAGCAACAGCTCAACGCCCGATGCTAACGCGTACTACCAAGCGTGCGGTGCTGTAAGCAACAGTACAAGCGGTACCGTCATCAACCCCGTTCAGAGTGCACGCATCAGCACAAGAAACAGTGCTAGTATCCGGTACGGTCGGGTCGAAGTCAGGGCCAAGCTTCCAAGAGGGTAAGTATTTTCCAACTTCACAAGGACGTGATACTAACCGAAGCCACAGTGACTGGGTAGGCGTCAAACAAGAACCAACGACTGTGTTCTCACCATTTTGTAGCTTTGGCCTGCTATCTGGATGCTTCCCGTGAACAACACGTATGGGCCCTGGCCGCTGAGCGGTGAAATTGACATCATGGAAGCCCGCGGCAATGCCCGTTCATATCCCAACCAGTAAGACCGAGTACTCCCTTTTCCAGCGGTATTCCAAGAGCTAACGCATATTGGTAGAGGAATTGACTACGTCCGCGGTTCGCTTAACTGGGGACCACTGTCGTTCCTGAATGCCTATTACAAAACCTTCGGTTGGTGGACACAGCGTCGGACTGACTATGGGGAAGCATTCCACACTTACGTCCTGGAATGGACTCCGAGTTTCTTGTGAGCCCCCTTTCACTGCACTTCTCCATGGTCCTGTAGAGATCGATACTGAGACCAAGTCACCCTGAAGGCGTGTCTATGTCGACTCGAGGCTTAATTACATGCTCCAGCTGAGCTTCAACGAGCCTTTCTTCACCCGCGGAAACTTCCCCCCTGTTGTCGAAAACGGGTCGACGCCAATCGTACTCCAGAACCCTTGGGTAAACGGAACCAACGCCACACCGTTCGACCAGCGTGAGCATCTCTTTCACTGGGACCAGATCCGTATTAATGCGAACGTGTTTCTTCTTAGCCTTCTATTTGATTCTGGATCTCGCTGTCGGCAGTACGAGCGGGTGGTTCCCCGATAACGTAGGCAGCAAGCCATGGTTGGACGGTTCCAACATCGCAATGCGCCAGTTTACAGCTGCCCAGGACCAGTGGTATCCCACTTGGGGATCAAACGGGGAAAGCAGTTCTTTCATCATGTACGTCGCCGTTCAGTCCCTTCTTCCCGCACAGACCAAGTGCTGACGTCCGCGGCGCGATCTAGCGACTATGTCAAGATGTGGCAGCTCTGCTAAACGCGCATGCACCCAAAAAGATACACTGTAGTTTCAAGATACTTTTGGAGATAGTATTGTTCAATGTATATTGCAAACTTGTTCCATCGGTCTTGCAAAGTGTTCCTACAATTGCCACGTAATTCTATAGACGAGCCCAGCTTGTTCAACCTAGACCTCGATGTCACCAACCGATCTGAGTCATACCCAGTCGCATGTCTCACTTACGGATATCATTGTGGTTAGAGACCTGGCACTTGAAGCTTCTGAAGCTTGAAAGCTTGAACTTCACTGGAGTTCATCGATGTATCGGTCAACGGCCTTTTGCGGGGTTTGAAGTCATCATGGACATCACGTGAGGTTGACCGAAACCACTGCCAACTTGCCTGGGGCCAATGCATTCATGAGACCCCACACAAAAATACCAAACCAAGTACATACAGTGTAAACAGTAGATGTGACGCCTCGTTCACATCCTCGATTGAGACCAAGAGAACTGCACGACCACATAGGAAACAGGACAACAACGCAAAAAAGCGGTAGAAATAAATAAAAGACAAGGGAATAAGGATGTGTCAGTCTGGGGTCTCGCTGGGTACAATTAATCTGAAGGCAAACCCGAGTGCTCGACGGCTTCCATGCGGTGACACTCCAGAGTATCGATTTCGAATGTCACAACTAACCGCAAACTAATAGTTCAGCAAGCCACGGCGGTAGGTATTGTCATTTGGACAGGGATTTGGGACGTCAATGGGATTTCGTTCTCGACACACTCTTCGGACAGTTGGCTGTACATGCGTGAGCCAAAGGCATCGAATGCGACGTTGTAATCACCTTGAGTGGGGTGTGCGAAGACCGAGAAGTGACCTCACAGCTCTGCACGAGACAATCGTACTAGGACCAAGCGGGTTTGGTTAGTCATTAAATCCTGTGATTCGGCCATATGAGATACCTGGCAGTCGTTGCTAGCGAGAGTTCGTCATCCAAGTCATGTGCATGCCACCACGCGTAAGAGACTCACCAGCAAGGCCAGTCATAGCCAGCATAGCTAGTAAATATTTGAATCACGGGCAATTCCAAGAGAGTGAATCTTACAGTCGACACCCAGAAACGCAAAGGCCTGCATGTATAGATGAGAACATGGTAGAGAGAGAAGTACAGGCGGCTTACCATCGGGGTGATGTAGGTTACAACTGCCACGACAAAATACACGAAGCCTTGTGCGCGCAACCGCTGAATCAAAGGCGATTTGGATTGTTGTCTCGAAAGTGCCACGATGGACAAAACGAGGACAAGGAAGTCGTAGCACACGGCTTGCCCATCATGAAGCGAGTACACCAATCTGAATGCAACTGCATGACTTACAATAGACGAGGACGGCCGCATTCACTTCCCGATGTGTGATATAAATTCTGCACCCTCCGCGAATCTGAGTAGGGCGAAGATTTGCAACGTCTAATCGTAGAATATAGTGGGTTGAGAAATTTCCCAGGGATGGATTCGTACCTAAAGCTAGTACGATCCACTGTCCTAGCGCAAAAACCACTAGCAGAATGTGCACCAAACGGGTGTCCTTCCAGATCACCCATCTATGTTCCATGTAAGATACTAACAGCCGATATACATGAGTCATGCACTCACGTGCGAATCATGAGATTCATTGAGGCGCATCCCAGAGCAATGTCTCCGGATATCTATGGTCCAGCAACTTTTCAACGAAAACCAATCATTATGGGACCATGCACTTGTTTCTCACTGCTAGAACCATGGAAATAGCTGATATAGGGTGGTAAGTTCCGTGGAATGATGACGATAATGATGACAATAACTGACGTAGACAAATGAAATTTCTTGAAGGTGGGTCCGTCCTAATTGCACTTGGGACGAGATGGATGGGTTACGTCGCAGACCATTGCTCCTCAACACTTACGATAGAAGAAGACAAATGAATTGAAACATCCGTCCAACAAGGTAAGGGACCTTCCTCGGATGTTATCTTGAATTTCATTTCGAGAAAAAACGTGACGACTCACCAGAGCCCACCGGAACGCTAGTCGCCCACGGATAACTGCATACTCCACGTCGAGGGATGAGAGGTATTCCCACCTAAGTAACGATTGAAGAGCGTGCTCCTGAAGTCGGAGAAGGTGAACATACCCATAAAGACCCAGTAGAAGAAATATGACATTCATATCAACAATGTTAAGGTGAGCTGTCAAGGTTGGATCTTTCCATTGAACCATCGTTTCAACTCGGAACGTAGCTAGTCAACCAGCGTTTCGAAACCCGCTTGTGGAATGAGAGAAGGATCGGCGAAGAAGCCCAACAATCGTGATGTTGGTCCACCGATCTAAATACACTCCAGCAACTCAGCACTGTCATCAGCGATATCATTTGTGGTGACGGAATGGCAAAGGGAAACTCTCACATACGTTCAGGGTAGCCTATTGAACCCTTGCTAATCAAACTCTCAGACAGTTTGTGGGAACGTCACGAATCGATAAGTTACAGATATCTCCTGTCAATTTGTCAGTGAACAAGTGATCTAGTGCTTGCGATTGGAATAGAGCAGGGCGGAATCATGCAGCTTGAAAAAGAATCCACTGGCATATAAAAATGGTTAAATGTACGCTGCACAGTGGTGGTCTCACTGCCCTCACGGGTCCTTACTACAACCAGGGACATCCATTACCACCCTAGCGTGAAAAACTTTCTTTGGGACCTGAATTATGATCAATTTGAGCTTATCTACATGATCCCTGTGAATCATGAAGGTTGACGGGGATGATGGATTATGGATGAAGTGACGGAGAGCTCGAAAGCACGAGAGACAGTCAGATTGTATATACTCCGTGATTCGCCCGGATGGCGTTTCAATTTCATCCAAGAACTTCAGTGGGGCAGGAGAAATAAGATACTAGGATAACGGCCTTCCAAGACCTAGATTGTAGATGTGCATTGAGATACAGTAGGGAGTGCCATCTCTGCTCTGAATAATGGAAATTTGCCCACCTCATCGTAGATTGATCTTGTTCCGTTCATATGCCCATATGAATTGGGAAAAAAAAAAACAGAAAGCCTTGTTACTATTCAGCTCCGCCTACCTTCATGCACTGAATAGAATCTGGGGTCAATTCGCGCGGTCGGCTCATAGTGTTGTGCCTACACCCCGAGCTGGATCGCAAACTCCCCTTCCACTTTGCTGTTAGGATTCTGTTTTACAGGGCCTCAGATGATAGGGATGTGCACTGCATTGGATTCAAACCATCTGCATCAACAGTACCAAGTTCCGATTTTACATTTTCAGAGAACTATGTGGACCTCCGGTGGGATGCGTGGTGCACGGAACTGAGCCTGATCAATAATCTGCAATAGATCGGGTGATTGTGGCCATTGTAAGGTGATAACCAAATTTGACTATTGGCTCATTTGTTGTATAACTAGATAGATATTGATTTTTGTCGAACATCATAGGTCGAGTGATGCTCACCTTCCACGGCGTGAAAGGGGGTGGATGGTGGCTGAGTTGAGCATATGAAGTAATAATAGAACTTCAAAAAAAAAACAGATGCAAGGCGAAAACAGCATCTATTACAGGAGGAGCCAAGTCTGTCCATCGTACAGCATATCCCGCACGACGCGTGACTATATTACCACTCGCATGGCGTCACGCCGGGAAATAACGCGCTTTTGGGGTGAGACTACGACGTTCTTCCGCCTCATGTTAGTTTGGATATCCTAGATTCCAAGGGGGCTCCGTGAATCCAAGTTCAGGGAGACACCAGGGTCACAACACCCGTGAACGCAGCGAGCTCTTGTTCTGCTATTGGGAGGAGTAAGTATCGAAGTGTCACTTCCCACAAACGAAACGGACCAGGGCCAAGATTTCCGACTCGAGGACTCTTACTTCCTCTTCAAGTCGTTGACGTTGTTTCGACAGCATCTGTATCCTACGTTCCTCGCGCTTATTCGCAGTTGGCGCTGTTGCTGCGCGAGACTGCACTGCTTGTACTGCTTCGACCTGTTTCGGGCACCTGATCAGTGATTTCATCTCTTTTGTTAACGGACAAACCTTGCTTTGGATTAAAGCCTGTTTACGGCTAAGGGCTTTCAGACCTCTCTCTGCACGCTCGATGAGCTCGATGATCTGTGGCTCGATTTCATCTGCGAGGTTTGCTTTGTATCTACGTACAGTGCCTTCGTCTATGAGGAGGAACACCTAGGCGCGTGAGTCGATGATATAAACGGGACATGAAACATACTTTTTGGTTCTCCAATACTTTACTCATCCTCGGTAAATCAAACGTCCCGTTACGGAGGAGCTGCTGGGCCTCGTATGCCTGTTTGTCATAAGGCTGATGGTGATTGAATGCGTGATCCGTGTTACCTCCTCGCAACAATCCTCCATTGCGAGCACACATTCTCGCAGATTCGGAGGGCAAACTGCGTTGGCATCCCCGCGGTGGAGGTCATATGAACCCGCAAAGACGGATTCCCTTGGCCTGGGTAGTGCAGAGAGACGGGGCGGCATGGGAACACGAAGGAACGAGTCTCGGCACAGAGTCGGCAGCACCTGTGAATGAGTCGGAGATTGAAATGTTATTTAGTGGATATATATCGCGCCAACTCCGATTTGAATGATTTTTTCAAGTGTCCATCCAACCGCACGAAACGTTAGCCGTTGGCGCAGAGTTACTTCTGAATAGCGTCTGGTTTCGGGTTGGTGGAGCGAGGTGTCCGTTTGGGTGCTCACGAGATCGAGCGCCGCTGCCTGGCTCTGTTCATGGACCTCTATGGCTGAGTCCACCTAGCGGTGTTGATTCGTTGTAGGGGATTCGGAACTGATGTAGGGCGGCCGCGCGGCGTCATATTCCCGTATCTTCCGTATCCGCTCCTCTCGCTAGGAGTTGCTACTATGTGGCCTTGACGGTTGGGTGAAACCATGATGCATACAATTTATTCCCTTTGCTATGACATTGTAGATGTTATGTAATACAGATAATTGCTGTCCTGATTCAGTAGTACTTTCCCACGTGTTTTAAATTAATTAGCGTCTCCAATTTTCGAGTGCACCAGACGGACGACGGTCGTCTTGAGATGCAGCCACTCGTGCGAGGGCTGCCCCGCTCATGGCACTGGGCACTTCGCTCACTTCCTCGGCTGTCGTCCACTGTTTTCCCCTTGGGTTGGCGGGCTGCCTCGACTGCCACGGCGCATGCCCCGGAGAGCACAGAATTACCACAGTACAGCTACCCCAAGTATGAATTGTCAGAGGCAGACCTCAAGCGGATCAACTGCCAGAGGAACATCGGCGTTTCCGCGCACATTGACTCCGGCAAGACTACCCTCACGGAGCGCATTCTCTTCTACACTGGTCGAATTCGCGAGATTCATGAGGTTCGTGTTGGGTCATCGTAATGAGCCCTTGAAATACCAATCCATCTAAACAATATACACAGGTCCGTGGCCGGGATGCTGTTGGTGCCAAGATGGATAGCATGGAACTGGAACGTGAAAAAGGTATCACTATCCAAAGTGCGGCCACTTTTTGCGACTGGGAAGCGCTATCCCCCACCACTGGCGAAAAACAAAAGTATGCTATCAATATCATCGATACTCCAGGTCGGTGTCCCCTCTGTAGACTAATTGCACTCGCTCTGACTCGAGGAATGACGTAGGACACGTCGACTTTACCATAGAGGTCGAACGAGCCCTACGTGTGCTTGATGGTGCTATCTTGGTTCTGTGCGCTGTTTCTGGTGTTCAGAGTCAGACTACTACGGTCGATCGTCAAATGCGTCGCTATAACATCCCCCGGATATCTTTCATCAATAAAATGGATAGGTGAGACCTGATGCATTGGCGTGATATTATAACACTAAGACATATCTTTCAGACCCGGGGCAAATCCCTGGAGAATCATTGGTCAAATTCGGTCTAAGCTCAAGATTGCCGCTGCGGCAGTCCAGGTTCCTATCGGTGTCGAAGACGAATTTAAGGGTGTAGTAGATTTGGTTCGCTGGAAAGCAATTTACAATGAGGGCGAGAAAGGGTACTTTGACTTGCTTGCTCCCCCTGGCCCTCAGCCTCACTCCTGCATTCGTTTAGTGTCAAACTCGTGGAATCGGACGAGATCCCAGCTTTGGTCATCGATCTCGCTAAGGAGAAACGTGCCGAGCTCATTGAGCAACTCGCCGAAGTCGACGATGAAATTGCCGACATGGTCCTTGTCGATGAGACGCCCTCCGGCCATCAGATCGCTGAAGCCATCCGCCGCGCCACTGTCGGTCTCAAATTTTCCCCTGTTTTCCTTGGCTCGGCTATTAAGAACACGGCTGTGCAACCTATGCTGGACGGTGTTTGCGCTTACCTTGCCAATCCCGCCGAGTCGGTCGTCACTGCTCATGATACGAGATTGCCACATGGTTCACCTCCGGTCCCGCTTGTCCCTGCTGCCGAAGCACCTCTTGTCGCATTGGCTTTCAAATTAGAGGAAGGACGGTTTGGTCAGCTGACCTACATGCGGGTTTACCAGGGTACCCTGAAGAAGGGTTCTTTCATCTTCAGTGCTCGCACGGATAGGAAGGTCAAAGTTCCTCGCTTGGTTCGTCTGCACAGTAATGAGATGGAGGTTGGTTGTCCCTTTCTCGGTGTCTTGTTCATGCACTCAGCTATTCGCCAGGACATAGATTCCATTGGCCCTGGTGAAATCTGCGCCGTCTTCGGGGTCGAGTGCTCGTCTGGTGACACTTTTACAGATGGTTCTTCGAGTTTCTCCATGGTTAGTCCCGTCCCGAACGTAGCAATGGGTCAGATTCATGGTTATACAGACGTCTATGTTTGTTCCCGAGCCTGTCATCTCATTGGCGATCAAGCCTCAAGGACAAGAGACGCCCAACTTTTCTCGCGCTCTTAACCGATTCCAGAAGGAAGACCCGACGTTCAAGGTGCACATCGATCCGGAGAGCAAAGAGGTGCATCCCATTTTTATTTTCATTCCCGCACCCTGATTTTCCGTTACGTGTGGTCAGACGATTATCTCTGGAATGGGTGAGCTCCATCTCGAGATATACATTGAACGTATGCGTCGTGAATACGGCGTCGTTGTTTCGAGTGGCAAACCTCGCGTGGCCTATCGCGAGACGATCACGGAGGATGCCGAGTTCTACCATACACATAAGAAACAAACCGGTGGTGCTGGTCAGTTTGCCCGAGTGATTGGCCGTGTGGAGCCTGTCCCGTTCGATCCAGAGAATGGGCAGGACAGGGAGTTTGTGAACACTGTTATGGGAGGGAACATCCCGCATAACTACATCCCTGCGTGTGAAAAGGTGTGTTGCCATGCTTCAGTGGCGTGTTCATGAAGTTGACACTCACCGAAGACCTGAACTGACGTCCATTTCTTCCAGGGATGGTTCGAAGCACTTGAAAAGGGCACGCTTTCGGGGAATCCGATCGTTGGTGCCCGGATGGTCCTCCAAGATGGTTCGTACCACGTTGTGGACTCTTCTGAACTTGCCTTCCGTATCGCAACTATCGCTGCCTTCCGTGAGATCTATTCGAAGACGAAGCCAATCATCTTGGAGCCGATCATGACGGTCGAAGTTGTCGCGCCGGGCGAGTTCCAGGCGGCGGTGATCGGGAGCTTGAATGCTCGGCGGGGGACCATTTTGGATAGCGAAGTGCGAGATGAGGAGTTTACGTGTACGGCGGAGGTACCGTTGAACGACATGTTCGGGTATTCGAGTCAGTTGAGGGGGGTGACCCAGGGTAAGGGAGAGTTTAGTATGGAGTACAGGGTGCGTTCCGTTTTGGATTTTTCATTGTAAGTTTCGGAGCTGAAGAGGACTGATGTTATTTTGCGCAGACTCACCTGCCAGTGCTACCGCATGTGCAAAAAGAGCTCGAAGAGGCATATAAAAAGACGATGCCTCAGGCAAGGAAGTAGATATGGGTGGTCGTGAGGTGAGGTTAGAATTAGAGTTGAGCATCTTAGCATTGCGCATATAGAACTTACTGCATCCACTTATTATTGTACTCACTTATCTACCATCATATCCGTCAACATGCACCCTCTCAAGACAAGTTGATTGGCTCGGCCTCGAACGAGTGTCGCGTACAGTTGCTTGTCCACTGGCACTACAACCGCTAACATCGACTGGCTTTTCAGCCGTTCGTATGTAACTTGTTCCAAGCCATTTCTTGGAGCTCTTCAATTGGCACGTTGACAGAGGCTACACCTAACTCGAAACACCACCATTGGAATTCGATGCCAACATGACCCTTGACTGCTGTATCGAACGCAAAGCCATCATAAATCATCGATCATCCACTGTGTCTGAACCTATCCATTGCATCCGTAAACCATCAACCTCAATAATGGAGCTATCATCGCGCCATCCATACTCGCTCGAGACATGATCATGAGCCTTCAGGGAGTCAGTTAGTAGCTAACCGACTCTAGCCGAGTGTCCTGACTGGTTCTGACCAGTCATGACCAACTTCCGATTCACTGATATGATGGAATCCCAAGTAAGTCGCTTCTCCACGCCTGCCGCCACCGCAGAGACAACTCGTTACAGGCGGGTAATATGTACTATCCCCTTCAAGTTCAGTTTTGGCAGGCTCGGAGGCTAAGGCTGGGTTTGATTCGCGGAAGAAAGGTACTCAGTATGTGCAAAGCAGTGAAAGAGAAAAGGTATAGTGGAGAACATAGGGACTGGACATCATCACAAAGATTTGATGCGCTCGTACAGTAAAACCTCAGCAGATACCGATCGGAGTATTCGGGAGTTGGGTTGTCAGCACGTCATTCTCGTTGTTCTCGTCCGACGTGTGGCTGCTCGTCCGTTCGTGTCTCAGTTATAGTCCTCTAATTTCATTGTCATGCATACCTTGAGCACGACACACGAAGGCCGAGGAGCGATCTCACTGCTCTGCACGACACGATTGTGCTAAAATCCATCAAGGTCAGTCCGTCCCTGGAGTCTGGTTGTGCGAGATAAGTGACATACCTTGCAGCGATAGCTACCACAACCTTGTCAGTTACATAGATCACACATAACACTACGAACCACTGACCAAGGTTGCCAGTTATACCCACCATAACTAGCACGAGTTGAATTATGGGAGCTGCGCAAAAAAAGCGACCATACCGTCAAAACCAAGAAAAGCAAAAACCTGTAGACAAAAACGATGAGCATATGATAGTGGATAAGTGTGCGAAGTCTAGACCGTTGGTGTGATATTTGCCATAGTCGCTACGGCAAAATATAGTAAGCCTTGTGCACGCAACCGCTCTTTCAAGGGAGATTTGGATGGTTGTTTTGACAACTTCACGATGGATAGTATGAGCACAAGGAGGTCATAACACACGGCTATAACGCATCGGATGAACAGAGTCCAACTTTGAAACGCAATAACTCGACTTACTGTACATGAAGACTCCAACACTCACGGCCAGATCCTTGAGATACATAACACATGTTCCATTTGACTCAGAAGCTTTGATAGTCGTTGCATCTAAATCAAGATTATATATTGCGGCGAAAAGTCTGATAGTGAAAATGAATCCATACCTAGCGCTAATATAGTCCAATGTCCGAGAGCAACGACTAATAGCAGAGTGTGCACGGGACGAGAGTTGTTCCACATTACCCAACTATGCTGCGCATAAGGTTGCAGATCATTCGATATGACTCCCCAGACTTACGTGCGAAGCATAAGATTTGTCGAGGAAGTTCCTATAGCAATGGCCCATAATATCTAGGCCCAAGTTGCTTTTCAGCGAAATGGATCTAATATACAAGCAGAGAATCGCGTCTCACTGATATCATGGTAACTCCAGCTGGCCGGAAGGATAAGCTACGTGAAGCCACAATGATATGATTGAGAACTGACATTGACAGGCAAAATCCCCCGACAATGGACTAATCTCGATTGCACTGCAAGTAAGGATGAATGAATTATCGCTCGATCGTCATCCTGGAACTCACAGCAAAATGAGGAAAATGAGAAGACATATCCTTCCAAGGAGATATGGGACCTCCAGCGAGAGTTGCTAATGAGGATGAGCTAGTAAAAACGCGACCACTTACCAGTGGCCAACGGAAGCGTAGTTGTCCACGAATGACGGCGTATTCTACACCGAAGGAACGAAAGTATTCCCACCTAGACAATGATTCTGTCAAGCGCGTGTTTCTACCACGAATGAAAAACATACCCATAGATTCCCAATAGTACAAATACCATATCCGCATAAACAACGGCAAGGCGGGTTTCTACCGCCGGGTCCTGCCACCAGTGAGCCATCGTCCAAACAGCTTGCCAGCACGAAGTAAGCTAGAGTAGCTTTAGCAACGTGCGTGGGAATCGAGTTAGCGAGAATGTGCATGTACTTATGTATCACTGGCCCATCAACGGCTCAAGACCTTTGAGGATATAGATATATCCTGCGATTACGTGTCAGTTACCAGTCAGCAAGTCATACGAGTCAGGATGTTCTGAACCTGAGATCTGAGAATTTGCCACTAACTTGAAGTTGACGCACCGTACTAAGCATCATCCACTAGGGGTTTATACATTCAGCACCGTGATGGAACTCCATCGTCGCAGATTCGAACCCAAGTGGTGAGCGAAACTCTTTCATGCTTTCCATGCGGCAATGCCATGGACACTTTTGGCAGATCGAGTCTCTTCGTAACCAATGTGACCATTCAGGGACGAGGAACTGGCGACTGTTGACAACGTTGAATGGTCAGGGTACAGCACCAATGTGTGTGCGAACGATGGTGGGCATTCATTTTCAGGAAAATTCCCTCAAACACCAGCCTGAGACCCCGTGCCTCGGGATCTATGCATAAGTATGAACCAATCAATTACTTAAGTTAGACCCTTGACAAAGCCTTCCACCATGGCCGCCACCCCCCATGCCCCAGGGTCTGGAGGCACTTTCCCATCATCTGCCATAACGTAGGATGCCCGCCCGAGCCTCGCTTTCATTCCTCTGGTGTTCTCTGCCCCTTTCTTTACCGCTTCTACCATTGCTTTCAGACCGGGATTCCGCATCGTGGTCGTAGTCGATGTCACAGACTCGCAGAGCGGGACGAGCGCGTCGACGACAGTCCGGTCACCTGGACGTGCAGGGGTGTGTTTGCCAAGCACGACGAGAGCCTCCTTTAGCGAAGAATAAGAGCTGGTTGACAAGCTCGGGTCTCTGCGCAGTGCATTCGACCACGCAGTGAAAAATATTGCAAACACTGGTGGGAAAACTATGAGGAATTGACTTGACCCTGGCAGGGTCGACGTACGTGCACCAATGGTCCCGCCCATGCTGCCCTCTAATATCTCTCCTACCCTAGACACAAACAGGGCGGGATTCAGCAATTGAGGTTGAAGTCTATCTTGATCTAATGCATCGAGAATCGCTACCAGCATCAAGAATAATTCAGAACCTCGGCGGAATTGCTACTGGTCCTGGATTCACCTTTGGCACCGCTTACAAACGTGTGTCCACAATCTCCATCACCGACAACAGTATCAAATCTTGTCATGTCTGGTTCTGCTGTAAACACACTGTGACATGCACCTCGTATTCCCCTCGCGACCTCTTCAGCAGAGAATCCGAGATCGATCCATGTATAGCCTCTGGCATCGTGATCCCCTCTAGAGGAAGATGAAGTGCCCAAGAAATCAGGACAGAAGGAAGCATGGATTGCTTGAAGTGAATTCACAGCCTCTGCTTCCGCGTCCCAGCCATCAGGGATGGATCTGAACCGTGTTGGCCAGGACTTCACCCCGACCCAGGATAATGCATCGGTTGGGGCATCGAGCAGGGCGAGAAGATCTATTGGGTCGGCTGGGGAGTTTGCTAAGATGAAACATTGGGTCATTGAGGTTGGGGCAGCAGAGAGGTTAACTATACCATTCACAATCCCTTCAATTCTCGTTACATTGACGAGTGATATGGAGAAACCAGGGGCATTCAAAGAAGTCATGTATGGTGCGCTATAAATCCTTGCTGGTATAATCCCACATGAAGCTATAAGTCATCAGTCAGTAGAACACGGTCAGGAATCGTCCAAAGGCCTCGGGGCTTACCAAGTTCTTTCCGAATCAGTTCCACGACAGCACCTATCTCGAGCACTGATATTCCTCCTAGGTTATTAATGAATAGCACAATCTCGTCTCCCTGGCGGATCCAGGTCTCGCTGGCTTCATACTTGAAATTCCGTTCTTTACACCGTTGGGTCCAACACGTATAAAATACACCCTAGGATAGACGCACCAATGTGTATGTCTGAACCTTGCCAACCTCCTCCGCTTCCTTTAATCATGCTCACCATTTCAGTGATTAACCATTCCGGAGAGGTAAGTGGCATGCGGCGTACGCCGGGCTCATTGTGAAGTCCAAGCCCAAGTTCGATCTGTCCATCGGCAATAAGTTCAATGGCTGTCGAAGAAAGTGTTGCAATTATTTCCATGAGCCTGTTCTGCTAATCTTATAGGCATACCGGAATGAGGCTGCCGACCAGGAACATGGCAATGTCCCAGAGTAGCGCCTATGCTTCTGAGATTCGCCACAAGGGCATCACCAAGCAACTTTGTCCGTTCGAGCGTAGGCCTGGGAGACGTGGGCGGCGTTGTGGCTAGTGAGGGCAATCAACATGCAGCGTTGCTTCAAAGGTTGTCAACGAAACCAATCGTGGACTCACCACCGTTCGCTCCGAACGTTGTATAACCGCCCAATACTTTACATACGAAGATATTTCCCCCGAGTCCCCTCGGGCCTACCAAATTTACCTCTTCCTCCCCTCCTCGAGTTTGCGGAAGGAGAGAAACGTCATCTGCATTGAGGACGGTCGTGATGTGCAGTCCTGGGTGCCTCGCCCGCGCTTGTTCTATGGCAAGGCCGAAGTTGAGTCTGTCCCCCGTATAATTGTTGATCACGATCACCACATCTCTCCCTTTCACCCCCTTCGCATTTTCCAGACCCGCAAACGCCGCGAATTCGATTGCAACTAATATCTGCTTGGCGCTAGGACTGGCAAAAATGTCGCCAGAAACCATAGACATGAGCATTCCATGGCCGACGTAACCAGCGTGGGCTGGTTCATGACCAGCACCACCTCCCGAGATGACGGCTACTTGCGTTGGTGTCGGTGGGTGAGCTACATAAACCGTCTTGGTTGGTGCATGGCTGGATGGCCGATAGGGGTTTAGGGGTCCCAGATGCGTTCAAGGGGTTGAATGACATACAGTCGCAACGCCGGATTCTGAGCTACGGCTCCTCTCAGAGAGGCGAGTACAAGTCCTTCTGCGGACTTGAAGATATGTTTATTTGACATTAACAAGTAGTGGGCCTACTAGCGGCAAAGAGATGTGGATCAGAACGGTAGAAGATGGAAGGCAGAGGAGAAATGGAATCGGACGGCGATAATAGAGATAACGCATCGGACGCCGAACGACATGGTGGGGAAAAGAAGCTTAGGTGTTAGTCAGCGGACCTGGGGAGTTGGAGTTAGTGATCACATGGGTACAGTCATCCACCGGCAAATGCGTCACAAAACCTTCGAGTGTCTCCAACTACACAACAACACAAATTTTAGTGGATCGTAATAGTGTACTGGGTTAGAGTGATGTCTCTGAGGGTCTGAATTAATTTTTGTTGGGATCAAGAATGTCGTTGTGCAGCAGCAGAGTACGAAAATTATCAGGCATTATCTTGCATCCACCAGCAAGTGAGTCACTCCAAATCAGGTATATCGCGGGTATCGCCGCTTCGCGTTAACGTTATCAGCCACACTTCCACCGTCCGACACCACTCCTTCGTCGACCTCATCGTCGTTCCTTCCTCCATCTCCGTCTGCATCCTCCCCGGTTACAGCCGGTTTGGGGGTTTGTGGCTCCAACTTCCCCTGCTTTGGTCTGCTCCACTGTGCTCGACGCTTCTCCGCTTTTGCACGTACTCTTTCCTCCTCCCACAAGCGTAATTCCTCTCTGTATGCCAGCTTGCGGCTCTCGTCTCTCTTGCGTCGCTGATGAAAAAATTGTCATTGTTCCCGGTTGCAGTCCATGCTGAGTGATTGGCTTGCTCTCCATTCTACGCATTCCATAACGAGATTATCAAATCTTGATAAACATAAGATTAGATAATAGATAAGTTAGATACACACCACAAAGAGACCCTTCCCCGGCATTGTCATGGCAGACTACGAACACATGGTCCGCATTAGAAATGTGGGAGACACACTCATTAGACCCTAAAGCATGTACCAGTACCATAGAGAGGCTGTTTCAATGCCTGCACGTCGAACATGAAGGGAAAGAAGCAATTATGTACAAGTTTATTGATAATAACTATCCTGTCTGTGTGATGCAAAGAAGTTTCTGTGCAACAGTACATGCTCGGGTATAAGAAGCATTTATTCTGAAATTGTTGTGCCCGAGGACACTGAAAATTCTGGCGGGAAAGCCGGTTGACGCACTTGCCGGTGGTAACGCATTTGCCGGTGGATGACTGTACGGTAAAGCGGGCCTGCGGCACAATGTTCTCTGCGCATAATAGTGTCGGCGTCTGGCACTATCGAATGCATTTACTACTTGGGAAGGGCCGACTGACAGTCGGCACCAACCTTGCTTGCCGTGGAAAGTTACACTATCTCTTTCTGTACCATACTACTATGTCCTTCTGTACTCTGTCCCACCACTTGTCTGTATTTTTGTTAAGATAACGACTGATTGACGACGCTGAACCGATCTCGCTACTTGAATGAATTGCTGACAGCGCACGCGCACTCAGAGCAGGAGAGTTGTTTACCTCTGTATCAACGTATTTACTACTGTAGCAAAATCTAGTCAGGGGTGTGCATGAGTGCCTCCGGAGAGACCTTGCAAGCAAGGTAATCACATACTTCCAACCACATGACTGCCAGACAAGATAGTGGGAGATCTGATTGCTCGCCAGGGCAATTTTGTTGTAAGCCCCATTGGCAGAAACGCTACTAGTATACTCACACCCCGTACGCTAGAGATCCTTGTATCCGTACTTCGTGGTCGCCCGTGTAGAGCGTGGTCCGGTTCTGTTGCCCGCATCGAGCCTCAGTGTTGTCCGCCGTTGGCCGCGGCAGGCTTTCATTTGTCCACTCGGTGAGTGTGCCTGGACTACACAACGTCGGACCTGCGCAATAAAAGAGGCGAAATATGAACTTACACTGCCAACTTCACACTTTATTGGCATGATATCCGAATGCATATACCGCGGCACAGGTGGGCTAAAAATTACTCCCGGTGGAAGGGGCACTGGAATAAAGCATAAAATTGAGTCAGGAATTAATTAATACTGCGTAGCAGAGAGCTCGGAGACCTGAGTTCGGATAACTAGTGAATCGTTGGACAGGAATCGATGAACATTGTAACCGGGCTAGACAAGTTTTTTAATACTTCATGGCAACAGGTCAGAGCGGTGAGTCGTCATCTGGTGGCACAACTGACCATTGAAATTGTTGAGGTCAGTCTGAAAGGCCTCTGTACAGCCGCCTGTCTCATTTAGGGCAGTCCTAAATATGTTGCGTGGGGCGAAATACACATCAACATGCGCACTGGGCGGAACTAAGGTGTTCAACGAAGACTCTCAAATCTGTCATGAAATCTGTCACCTACCCAACATAGAAAAATTACGCACCAGGTGATATTGTGCCACTTTATTACATCTGACCCCACTTGCCATTCGGAGAAGGGCGATTCTAAAAAAGGAACATACCAGTGAGAATGCGTGTAACAACATGATTTTCCACAAGCCAGTTCAGAGAGGAACGGTGGCTGACGAACTTAGAGACCTGTTCCTGCGTTTTCCTGTTGCGAGGGGAGGATAATCTTGAAGTGCAGGCGATCCAGCTCACTTTCGAGATGCACTCCTTTCTTCGCCCCAGCTAGATTGTGGTAAATCAGAAAGAGACACTCGCAAGAATGATCATTATCATTCGAAAATATACGTTAGTACTGACAGGCCTACCCCCAAGGTCCAGCGCCATGAGAGGCGACAAGTGTGTAAAGTGAGCTTCACAGTACGCATCCGCAACCATAAGCTGCAGCATCAGCGTCTTCCCGTGAAGCGGTACGAGCTAGCTCGCCTCCGTTACTTCGTGTGGTAAAGGGTTACCGGTCGGGACATTGCTATCCACTTCCAGGTTGGAAGGAATAACGTGTCTGAAAGTCTGTGTTTCTTGACGACCACTGCCACTTGTGCGGCTCGCGCATGTGTGAAAACACTCGGTTCATTTAATAATCCATAGTGGTTGGAATTCATTTGATCTTTGCCAAGCACAGGTATGTTCTGACCCTCTGGCTAGTTTGGTGCCTATGTGCCCATCTCGGGGTTCAGGTAGTCCACTCCTCCCTGTCGCGACCACGTCCAAATCGCCTGTAGTAAAAGTTCGGTCTTGAAAGACCGTATCAATTCATGAATCATAATCCCGACATCTAGGTCCCCGTCATGATAAGACTTTGCCGGGTCCCAGATGCACACTATGATCCTTACGAAATCTGCATTGCTGTCCAGAAGTCATGCCAACTCCGATGAGGCCTTCCTTGCCACCTCGGACGGAAATTATTGTCAGACGAAGTTCAGTCGTCGTGTCTCGTGATCCCGCTGTAGCGCCGTGATATATGTCGTGATCATCGTACCTCGCAGAGATAGACACCTAACATGTGTTGCATTTAGATATCCTGTTATTGTATACCGACACCACTTACTTGTACTTCATGAGGCCATTTATGCCCGTTCGAACGATCGTGTGCCGCAGGTCATTTGCCCCGAATAGTATGCTCAGGCCCCACTACCCCAGATTATAGCTGCGCGTGTATCCTTCGTAAATTAGCTGGAAACTGCCAAAGGTCTTATCGAAACCATACCGGTGGAACAAATTATAGATCATGGTCATTGACGTATATGATAGTCATTGCGACGACTTTGAATTCGTCTCCGATTGAAAAATGTCATTCACAATTGATCTCCGCCATGAGTGTCCGTCTCCTTTCATACTTCGACCTCTCAACGGACATTTCGCTGTACTTATGGCTACACTCTGGTAAGGAAGTTTATATCAGCCTCGATGTTGTTACACGCAACTTGAAGTACTAGGCTGTTGTCTCCCAGATCCCTTTGTGCCAATGACCTAAAGCCAACAATCTTACAGTCTGCAGACAACGCAGTCTTCGTGAAATAGCTCAGAGAACCTACTTATGCTACAAAACGGGCAGGTGTATGTATGTATCACAACAATCTTTGTGGTGCCTTTGTCCAGGGGATCAAGTTCGATGCTGCTGTGCAATTTGCACCTTCTTTTCAGGGGCTAGTGATTTCCACTTGTCTGGGATCAGAAAAGAAGACCAATCAGTGCCGGTTACCATAACCACGTCAAGATAAGAGCTTACCCGCGAAACCAAAGAAACTAGAACCCATTCCGGTTCCTTGGTTTTGGGCTGTGGGTGGGGAGGGTTGATAAAACGAGCTTTGTCGAATACGGTTCGCCTTCCAGTATCGACAACGTTGCTGGTCCGCAGGCAACTGGCCTTCCGAGATGTGTATCTGGGATGATATACCGCATCAGCACTTGACGTGTCCCTATTGGAGATGTTTTACACAACACTTGCCTTCGTCTTCGGAGTGGAACTTCCAAAGTCTGCTAGCTCAAAAAGGAATTCGGTCTCCGGCCAACGTATTCTGGTGTTCACCTCCAGTAAGCATTCGGGATATAAACAGGTACGACCGCGTGTACTCACTCGTAAAAAGCAGTGTTCTCTTCGGGAACGTGCACTTCCTTGACCTGCCACGCTACGGGAAAGTCGCTTGGCACCACTAGTGCTTCCTTGGCAATGGACTTTACGGACAGATATTTCCCGTTTTTGAGGTTTCGAATCGAGTGACCTGCTCCCAGGGGGTGAACCTCCCACTGCCATCAACCGTTGAGCGACATAGGATGGCCAGACAGGGACCAGTATCACAAACCTTCTGCGTATCCAGGTCTTTAGGTGGCATCCCTGAGTCGTCTCATGAGAATGTACAGAGCATATCAGCAGGAGCGATGGACTAACCTACGATGGTATGATCACTTGCCATCTCCATCGTGGTCCCACTTTGACGATTGATGAACGAGTATGTACCACGATGAATGGGCATTCTCTTCCGGGTGTCTCCACGAGGCGAAGACGCGGACGGAGTCGTCTGTCCAAAGGCTCGAAAAATTGACACAGACATGTTGAGCGAGAAATCGTTACAAAAGAGAAGAGGGTAAGTGATGGGTTTTTGAAGTCAACCACGACCATGGGCATGCGGACGCCGCGCGGTGCCCTCTACAGATGTGGACGATCGAACACCGAAAGAACATTCTGTGATTTACCACTTGGATCCGTCGCAGAGGATTCCAGGTCTTCTCGGTCTTCTGGATGCTGTGGGTTGCACGAGTTGCACGCGTGGTGCAAGTTGGAATGCAATGCAGCATCATGATGTTGGGAAAGCGCCACGTGTCACTGCGTTTGGTGAGACCTTGTGAGTGGTGCACTGCGTCGTACCGATCCAAGCTGTATCCGGGAAATATACTAAAAATTATTAGAAGTTCAAATGTTCGCAGCTTGCACCTCGAGTTGGAGTCTCGACCATCTAACTGTACCATGTCGTCGGATTCTATAACGTCCGAGGCAGTGCAAAGCTATGGTTTCCTGTACATGTCCGAAAAATGGAAACAAGAAATGTCAAATCATGCGGGTCATGATGGGATTCTACAGTCCGAGCCTCATGTCAACAGTAACTGGCGGAAGGCCGGAAGGTGGCTCATTTCCTGTGCGTTATACCGTGACTTGAGTTTCTAGAATCCCAACCTATTCCACCGCCATTTTTTCGGTGTTTGAACCCGATGTTAGATTGATGAGTAAGTGCGGCGCTGAAGGAGTCCAGATGGAGACTGGAGGACGAGCGACCATCTGCATCCGACTCCCTAAGCCAGGTCGAGGGAGTCTACTAAAAAGAAAGGAATTAAAACGAGAGGCATTCGTCATGTGTCCCACAATTAGGAATGGTGGTTTTCCAGACACCCTCTGTCAAATAGTGCCTATGACACCAGCATCCACAACGCGCACATTCGCAAGTTCGTTATACATGAAGCCAGGAATCGACGACACCAGGTGAGATCGTCGAGCGCGCGTCAGGTCTGATTGTTACCAACGAGGGCCAACGTTCTGACTCCCAAATTCTGCGCTGCCATCGGTGTTATGCCTTGGATACTATGTCAGCGCATTAATCCGTCTTAACAAGCCAGAACAGAGCGATCTAGCTCAGCCTTGGCTTCTGCAATATTCTGCGACCGAGTCTTACTCCACCCCGGGCCAGACGCCATATATCTAAGGTGATGGAAGCTTGTGGGTCTGGAGAGTTGATGTGCATTAATCCAATCCTAGAGCTTGAGAGTCAATCGACTCAATCGGAAATGTGTAGATATGGTTAGGAAAAGTCATTACGCTATCGTGGACTCGGAGGGCACATAGAATATTGTGATACGTAGTAGTAGAAGATATTCAAAGACCTGAACACTGCGAATCAAAGACCCACATGGATGAACGGAATCCACTCATCAAATGTCACGTTTTCATCCTCTCGCAGACATCCAACAGCCTCGTGCAACGCCAACGCAGCCTCCCGATAATCCGGCCTCGTGCCATTTCCAAGCAGCTGCTCATAAATGTCCCTCGCCACATCCGGCGCGATCCTATCGCTGATCGACCACATCGTGCCTACGACGCCCCCGTACCCCGCGAACAACATGCCTGCTGCGATATGAATCGCCTCGTCCGAGAGATCCTTATCGCCCGTCGCCGTTTGGCATGCGGAGAGAAAGGCAAGCCCACCACGGGGACGTGACAATGCGATGATGTCAGATATTTTCAGGCGGCGTTCATCAGCGAGACAAAGTCCACTGGCAGTCGGGTCCTTGGCATCTTGGATTCCATGACATGCAAAATGCACCCAGTCCGTCTCCTTCATCAGCATAAGGACTTCCTCGACCGTTCTAAGAGGTGATTCCTGGAGGATAGCACGTGCTGAGGGTGAATTTTCGACAATGTCTTTGATGCGCTCTACCTCTTTGTGCACGCCTGGAAGCGGGGATTGACCATCTGAGGGTGGCTGGCGGACAGCGAGCAGGCGAAGCACATCGCTGGGTGGCGTGATAGGATTGCGTGACAATGTGAGAATGGACAGAGTAGGGATGTATGACGAAACAACAAAGTCGTACACTTTGTGGCCAGGTTGCAAATAGACGGGATCATAGAAACCAGCGGCGTGGATAGGAAGAAACGTGAATGGACCAGTCGGGCACCAAAAAATACGTGATAGGTTCCCAGGTGACTGTTTGAAGGACAGATGAGTACTAGCTTTGAATCCAAAAGACACGACGTACTGAGAAAGCCAAGGCATCCAGGACTGGTTTAACAACACATCTCCACAACGGAGATAAGAAAGGTTCCCAGCTGGCATCGTCCAATGGTACTCTTTCCCCGTCACGTATGGCACGAGCGCGACGAACAAGACTCTTTAGGGTGTGTTGAAGGTTAGCGCATCGCTGGAGAGTGATATTGGGAAGCGGGACATGAATTACATGGTCCACATGGGCTAGAACGATCAACGCGTCGCAGCGGCTTTTTGCAGCGTTGAGTATGACCACCGGTCCAGCATGTGCTGAAGTGCGTAGCTGAGAGAATTCTTTCTGGAGGAGGAATCGCTCGAAACCAGGAAACCGGCGAATCTCATGGAGCAAGTCATCCCGCTCAATTGCGAGAGTACGAAGTCTGTCAGTACCTTGTTGCCAGGTCTCTTCCATACGATGCATTGCACTCGAAGCCTGTTTCGCGAATGTGAACAATGATTCTTCATCAGTGCCACCAGTATGCTCCGTTGACATTTCCCGAATTCCACGTTGAACATGTTCCAAGAGCGCGGATGACGACCTTTCGTGAGTAGCACCAGCATCCTCTAATGCGGCAGACAGTTCCCGAAGTCTACGGGCATGATCGGGATAAGCAGATGACAACTCTTCATGAGTGCTGCGAAGCTGAAGTAACTCCCCCCAAACAATTGAACGACCTTGCTCGAGCCATTCCACAGCTGTTTCCGGGAGTCCGAAGTCCAAAGCTGCTGCTGCTGCCTCTCGCACCACATCAGCACCTTGCCTGAGTTCAGAGAAACGGCGCCGAAAAGAGAGGCCGGTCCATGCAAGTTGAGGAAGGAGGGTAATGGTAGCAGAATATGCATGAAGGAGGGAGTGGTGGTTTATACGCCGAGCACATGATATCCAGTTCTGTGATGCACGAAATCGAACACTCATGGGTCCAATGGGGGCAGAAGCAGCATGGGAATAGAGTGAAATTGCATGGCGGAGATCTCTTAGCTCTCCGAGGCACTTGAAACGAGCTTTGAAGGATGTCCCGAGGTTATCGAGACAGCCGGGCTTGTGAGGATGGCCACGAGGGATGAGATCAACTGCATCCTTGGAGATTGAAATTGCGTTCTCCAGATCGCTCAGCTCCCCAAGGCGTTTAAAACGAGTGACGAAGCATGTGCTGAGGTTGTTTAGACAGCCGGGCTTGTGAGGATGGCCATGGGGGGTAAGATCAACAGCAACCTTCAAGGCCGAAATGGCGTTCTCTAGATCGCTCAGCTCCCCAAGGCGCTCGAAACGAGTGACAAAGGGCGTGCCAAGGTTGGCGAGAAAGCCAGGGTTGTGAGGATGGCCATGAGGGGTAAGATCAACAGCATCCTTCAAGGCCGAAATGGCCTTCTCTAGATCACTCAGTTCCCCGAGGCACACGAAACAAGTGGCAAAGGAGGTGGCGAGGTTGTTGAGACGGCTGGGCTTGTCAGGATGATCTCGAGGGGTGAGATCAACTGCATCCTTGAGGATCAAAATTGCGTTCTCTAGACCACTCAGTTCCCCGAGGTGCTCGAAACGAGTGGCGAAGGATGTGCCGAGGTTGGTGAGAAAGCCAGGGTTGGGAGGATAGCCATGAGGGGTAATAGCAACAGCATCCTTCAAGGCCGAAATTGCCTTCTCTAGACCACTCAGCTCCCCGAGGCGCGAGAAACGAGCTTTGAAGGAGGTGGCGAGGTTGTTGAGACGGCCGGGCTTGTCAGGATGACCTCGAGGGGTGAGATCAACTGCATCCTTGAGGATCAAACTTGCGTTCTCTAGGTCGCTCAGCTCCCCAAGGCGCTCGAAACGAGCGTCGAAGGATGTGCCGAGGTTGTGGAGATAGACAGGCTTGTGAGGATGGCCATGAGGGGTAAGATCAACAGCATCCTTCAAGGCCGAAATGGCCTTCTCTAGATCACTCAGCTCCCCGAAGCGCTTGAAACGAGTGACAAACGAGGTGGAGAGGTTGTTGAGACGGTTGGGCTTGTCAGGATGACCTTGAGGGGTCAGATCAACTGCATCCTTGATGATCGAAATTGCGTTCTCTAGATCACTCACCTCCCCGAGACACTCAAAACGAGTGACGAAGGAGGTGCTAAGGTTATCGAGACAGCTGAGCTTGTCAGGATGATCTTGAGGGGTGAGATCAAGTGCATCCTTGAGAATCAAAATCGCGTTCTCTAGATCATTCGGCTCCCCGAGGCGCTCGAAACGAGCGATAAAGGATGTGCCGAGGTTGTTGAGACGGATGAGCTTGTCAGGATGAGCTTGAGGGGTAAGATGAACTGCATCCTTGAGGATCAAAATTGAGTTCTCCAGATCGCTCAGCTCCCCGAGGCACACGAAACGAGTGGCGAAGGAGGCGGCAAGGTTGTTGAGATGCCTGGGCTTGTCAGGATGACTTTGAGGTGTGAGATCAACAGCATCCTTGAAGGTCGAAATGGCCGTCTCTAGATCACTAAGCTCCCCGAGGTAACCAAACCGATATGCTAATGCCTTTCCAAGATTCGCTAGTCCCGTGCAGTACTGGTCATCCCGAAGCGAAGTGGTCCTAACAAGTTCCTCCAGAATTGCGATTGCTTGCTGTATGTCGAGTAGATCTCCGAACCGTTTGAAGCGCTCCAACAACCGGACGCTTAATTCCCATGGGTCCTCTTCTGCCGACAACTCCCCATCCACCTGAACAGGGTCCACTCTAAGTCCGGCATGCAATTGGAGCATGAAAGACGCGCTCCGATGTTGATGACTCTCCGTGGAGCTGAGCTCCATCGCCTCACGCAGCAATTGCTCGGCCGGTGTCCCCTCGATTTCGTCTCGTTGCTGCCCGAACCGCGCGAGATGCACCGCAGCCAGCTGAATTAAGTTGGACGGACGGTCAAGGTGGCCGACAGGACGGGCAACAAGTGAATTGCGATATAGATTAAGGACAGCCTCGAGCGAGACATCCGTGTCCTCGACTTGGGAGAGAATGAATTTCGCCATTGCCAAGTTTGCCTGAGCCGCCGCAAGATAAGCATGGTCCAGTGGGCAAATACCGAGGGCCCGATCAAATTGGTCAACAGAACACTCCAGATTCGGTTTTCCCCCATCTTTTCGGTAACGCGAGAGAGCGCTGTGGCCTTGGTTTGTTGCGTCTTCTAGCTCACCGGAGAGATCTCCTGCTGACTACAGACAAACAATGATTAACGAGAGTCGTGTTAATATAAATCGCCCGTTTACACTATGATGTGTAAGGACCCTCCATGATGACGAGTCACTACTCCTGTCCTTCCATTGATCGACGGTCACCAAAATGGAGGAACACGGGGATACGGCATCTCCATCCCCTGGGAAGAAGGTAAACGCTGCCATCGTGTGAGTACCCATACCCTTATACAATACTCGGTACCACTCACGATCTTGTCTTGCACTATGGTCTAATAGCTGTTCCACAGTGAGTGATATCTTTCGCAGCAGTTCCCCGGTGCCCAATATGGGCTGGAATTCAAAGGTTGCATAGACCTCGAGACGAATCGTAGCTGACGGATCTGATGGCCTACGAATACTCTGTCAGGACTAACCCAGGCTAGCGAGGGTGAATCTCACATTTGGATCAGCCCATCCCACTGCACAACATCGTCATTTACAAACGAACACTTATTTTCAGTCTTCCACTCAAAGCCGCTGTGATGGACTGCAGTGTAAAACCCGGCGGGGAGTCGTCGAAGGCCAAGGGTCACGTCGGTCGCTCGGATACCTTTCCTGTCATCAGCAACCTTGTAGACAGTAAGGAAATGAACTTCATACTTGTGATAACGATTTGTCCGCTTCCGACCATGTGGGTTGAAGAGGGCACATTCTGTGGCTCGTCCTCCGAGGGTCCAGGTTTCTCCTTGTCTTGTCCTTGCGCAGAAGCCGGAACAGACGGTCCATCCTGTGGCTGGTCCCCATGTCCAGCTTTTCCCTCCTTCTCTTGCTGCTGTGCAGAAGCTGAAAATAAGGGTTCGTCCTGTGGCTGGTCCTCGGGTCCAGGTTCTTCTGCTTCCCGTAATTCCTGTCCTGTACATTGAGAATCAGGGTTAGGTACGCTGGATGCTTGCATGTCCTCCTGTAGAGCAGGTCAGTTGGCGCATAAACAGCCGGATCCCAAGACCCACAATCTGAGTAGTATACGTCGGCGACGCGCTTAATTCATGTTGCGATCGTTCCACTCCACTGCCCAGCCATTTAGTCAATGCCGTTTAGACTGAGAAAGTAAGTCGTTGAAGTATGCAACGAGACATACCCGGAGCGCCATGAAGTCCATATTCGCTTCCATAGCAGACCGAACCTTGTCCGCGCCGACGTGCTTGATCCATCATGTGAACGGTCATCCCTGGTGCCTGATCTACGCATTGTCGTTCCTCAGACAGCGTTGAAGTATGCAGCGTGGGTCAAACCTGTAGTGCAAAGCCGCAGTCCACACCCGCTTGCATGTTAAACTGAACCCTGTCCACATTGATGTCCTGGATGCATGTAGCGGTCGTTCTTCTCTGGAGAGTGATCTGCTGGTCATCGCGACTTTGACCGGAAGAGCGAGGTGTTGAAGTATGCCAGAGAGTGGAAAGTATCCGGAACACTTTTAAGGTGATGCTCTCACAGCAGCCAAACCTTCTCCACGTGTAAACCATAGAGCAGAATATGAAATTGTGGTTCGAGCTAGAAGAGGGATTGTCACAGCATGTCGTGCAACATTGCGCCGAAGCAAAATGACCACAGGTTCACGAACAATGTGAGATCGGGGAATACTTAATAACCCACGAGGCCGCTGGACCGTGACGACAGTCCATCTGTTGCTACTAGTCGCTTCCAAGGTCAACCGAACCTTTTCTTTGATTGTCCCAGGGCCGGTTGTGAGGAGAGAAAATGAGTCGTAAAAAGTATGAAACGTTGAAGGACTTTGTACCTAGACTCGAGCGCTTCAAGTTTTCATACCTGCTTCCACAGCAAACCGAACGTGACGAAGCAGCATGTAGTGGTCTCAGGGTGATAGGACTCGTACAGCTGACCAACTTTGATTGCTCGCTTCCACGCTTTCCAGTGTACTATGTAGTAACCCACTCACACAGTTTCCGCAAACGTTCCATTGAATTCCTGTGCTACATAAAGCCAACCTGTACCCGTATACCTGAGCGGTACCACTTTTCGGCTGGGTTCGGGTACCCTTTTCTTTCTGGCTGATCCCGAGGCAGGCATTGCAAGCTGACGGTGCTGCATACATAGGACTTGGACGTCTGGACGCCCCCACGAGTCTCCGGGACGACTCACCTGGCATCATGCGAGCCTCGTGCTTCAATCTCGCCTCGGATCCTGGCTCCACCGACGCCTTCCACCACAGGAACGACCCACCACTCCACCGAGCGCAATGAGGCGACCCCAATGGACCAGTGGGTCGCACGAAGGAGGCAGGTCAATCTCTATTGACGATGATAAACACCATCGACGGGGAGGTTTATATGCGCAGATCATCGTGGGTTTCTGGTGAGTTGCCTACCTACCGTGTCGTCTATCGTGCACTCAACATTTGTCCATCCGCGAGAGCAGAGGCAGCGCGACTCCGGAGGCGGCCCAAGACGAGAATACACTCTATGCCCCCGCGTTGTTAAAGAGTGGCCCGTGGCAAGATGTCTTGGCTAGCACTGACAATGTGAGTGTTCCTGGCTCAGGTAACTCCTATGGGCCTGACGCTCTCCTGCATGAAGTTTGTGGCCTCAAGATTCACGTCTAACTGGTTCACCCCTGGATTGACTACCTGCTTAACAGACAGCCTGTTGGCAGGATTCAAGTGACAGATCCCGAAAATACAAGCCGCCAGTCGTCTTTAACAGGCGATGCCCCGTCCTTCTCCGGCCCTTCCAACATCACACAGGTGGTCAGGCCAAGGTGAGCGTCCGCATCATGTCTGCCATCCCATGGCCTTTCAGTGGAAGCGACACACACACTCCAGTCCCCTACCCCTGTATCGCTGCTGGAAAAGCGGATGGAAGTTCTCCGGTTCATCGCTCGACTGAGACGACCGTTTAGCGCCACCCAGGTATTGCAAGCTGTTCAGAAAGGCAGCAAGAAAATTGCATTTGATGGCGCCCAGGCTGCTCTCGCTGCATACAAGCGCACTAACGACGTCTTGTTCGAGTCGGCGAACAGGACCATTGTAGTCCGCTCCATGAGCACGGAGTACGTGGCCTTCCAGACCGCAACGACATTCTTGTCGGTGGCGAAAAACTCTACACAAGGCTTGGACGCCGCTGAAAAAGTACTTTCTGGAGCGGAGGAGGGTAGTATGGATGTGTTTGATCTCGGTAAGGCGATTATCAGCGCGGGGGCCGAGGTGGTCAACATTACCTCTGTCCATATCTCTGGGTCTCTGGGAAGGAGCGTTAGTGGTGCTGGGTCGATGGCGAACGTGAAGGACGTTGTTCTGAGCGAGTCACCATTAGCGTCGAACTGAACCCAAGCAAGGTGGAGAACTTTTTGAAGGACTTATTCCAGGAGTGAGTCCTTGACTTGTTTGTCTCGCGTGCATTCTGACGACATGCCATCGAACTTGCATAGATTGTGGCAGGATACCGAGAAGGACCTGCACGTCTGAGAATGCGAGAGTGAGCATCCGGGTGCGATGACGTTTCTTCCCAAAGGTTGGGTATAGTGGACTGAGTTGTGTATATAATAATCAATCGTCTACAATATCTTACACAAATATGTGAGCATCCTTCATAATGTACCAGCGAACACGAAGACTAAAAAGCGCAAGAGAGCGTCCAACGACGCCGCTTTCTCTCTTTCTCTTTTAGTAGACCCTTCCTATTCGTTTCCAGTCCCTTATTCCCATACGTGAACCTCCGCCTCGGCGGTCGGACACATGTCATCTACTAAAAACTCGCCCCTCACCACACTCACACGTCAGTTACACATAAAGGAGGCCGACGATTGGAAGACTCGCGCATCTAAAACTAGCCGGCGGGAACGGTGGGACCAGGGGGAGCCCTACAGCTCGCCTCGGGGACATTTGCGGAGTCGGGGACTCGGCGGAACACAGGTGTTCCTTTAGCTCCTAGTTAGACATGTCCTACATAGGGTCTATTTTACCCCAATTGGACAGAAATGGAACCCAAAAAAAAAAAGAATGTACCAGCGAAGTCCTTTGTACCCTCTGCAGTGAAACGAGTCGCCAAGTCATGTCCAGATTGAGCACGGAGCCACCTTCGTTCTCTTTGCTCATGCTCATGTAGTCGCGAATGCCTGAGCCTGTATGTTATACAAGTTTGCATATTCCCCTTCTCTCGATAATAAATCCGTATGGGTACCAGTTTCGACGACAGCCCCTTCTTTGATGCAACTAGAACAAAAATAATAGCACTAACATCAGTATTCGTCGCGATGCAAACCCCATGGCCAGTACGCTGGAAATCCATACGGGTAAGAAGACATACATGATCAAGTCCGCGTGTTTCGTCAAGTGTCCAAATCGATGCGTTATGAAGATCATCGTTCGACCTTTTCTTTCCTGTCGCAGTTTGCCAAAGAGTCGGTGTTCGGCCTCGGGATCAAGGGCCGAGCTGGGCTCATCTACGGTAACGAGCTTTATGGGAGAGGTGAAAAGGCGCATGAACGTGCGGGCACTGAGAGTGGTAGTATCAATCAGATATCGTCATGACAAAAGAGAACGCTGGCGGCCAGACGTACGCAACGAGTTTTTGTTTTTCGCCTCCTGTAGAGTCAAAAGTTGAACATGGACAAATAGTTGTCGTGGAGCTAACCCACCTGAGATATTTGCTGGTTTCTGCAAGTTCTTTTGGATCGTTTCCAGCTCTTCGTTCCCCTGACCCGCATAGCTGAGATAGCCAACCCTCACCGGCTCCAACACTGTGTCATATCCATCCGAGAAGCCCTTCACGATGCTTTCTGCATCAGCAGCCGACACCGCCTCCTCCATCTTTTGCTCATCATCCACTGCTTCTGAGTCGGATGAGCCAAGTTTGATGTTTTCTCCTACCGACAGAGGAAACAGGTGGTGTTCTTGAGTGAGCATTGCGATACCCTTCCGTAGCTCAGCCATGCGGTACTCTTCAATCGGTATTCCATCTATCAGTATGCTGCCAGAAGTGGGTTCATAAAATCGGCTCAACAACTTCATGATGGTTGATTTTCCACTTCCGTTAGTGCCAACGATGACAACTAGCTGTCCTGGCTGAATGGTGAACGACACACCAGAGAGGGATGCTCGTTCAGATTTGCTGTTGGGATAAGAAAATGATACGTCTCTGCATCACAATTGTGAGTTTTCCTGCAGAGTGTTGCGAGTGTGATCAACCTACCGAAATTCGATGGCCACTCCCGTGCTAGCCTCGCGTCCTGGACGTGGGAATGTTGTTTCGCCGTCTTTCATCTTATTCTTGGTATCAAGTGCAGTATAAACATTCCTCATCCGCGAGAAACAACTTGGCCAAAGGTCAATATCCCATCCTATAGATGAGAGGGTATAGGACAAGGAACTTGAGGCTTGGTTCAAGACAGCAAACTGGGTCATGGACAGCTTGGAACGACTGGTGAGCGCAAGGTAAGCGAAATAAAGCTGACTGGTGGTAAGTATCGTATGGATAATGATGCAATGTGACCTCACCGTGGGAGCATCTGAGCAAAGGGTCATAATGATGTCCGATAGTGCTTCGTGCTGCTGATCGTACAACAATTCAGGTCCAATGTCTGGGGTATCTCCGAGACCATCTTTGGCATCGCGATACTCTGATGGTTGAAGGGTCGTATCAGTTGTGAGCAGATGGCCAAATCGGCGAGCTACCTTTCAATAAATACTTATTTATACCTCCTGCGATGACCTCCTCTCTCAGATCACCCCAAAGAAACTTTTCCAAAGTGGACTTGCGAATGAAATGCTTGTCAATTGCGTCGACAAAATAGGCTAAACCCACAATGCAGTTCTGCCAGTCAGAGAGGGGATGCTAATTCACATCAGGTATCGTACCTTTTGTCCAGAGGCCTTTCGGCATAAAGTGCCTCATAAAAGGTTGAAGTATGCAAATCCCAAGGTATACAGGTCCTCCCTCATTGAGGCTAGTGCCAATGACATGTATGAAGAGACGAATGTGCAAAAGGAAAGATATCGCATCCTTCATTGTCATGATTCCCCGTTCCAAACATTCGTATACATCGTTGATGTCAAAGTTAGGTATAGCATCATCTAGGCGAGCGTGAGCTACAGAATGACGTCGAATCATGGAACAGAAACACACCCTCAGAAGTTGGCAGATCAAAAGCCAACGTGGCTAGAATTGGTCAAATTCACACCAGATGTATTGGGAATCAGAGGAATTCCAGCTCACCGGAGAAAACACGCGCTTCGTATGCATATCTGATACGTGAAGAATACGCACGTTTGTTTCGTTCCCTGTCAAACAAGATGCCTTTGTGAATACATATTCATGAATGACTCGATGGACTCACAATAACCATGACATATATGCGTTCAATACAGAACAAACAACTCTGGCCACCACTGCCGTGTGCAAACCAAAAGAAGTCTGAGTATCGGCGGAACCCCCTGTAAGCTTCTTTTCGATCTAATACCACCAGTTAGAAGCGAACTAGGAAAACTCGGTACACTCACAGAGAAAAACAAGGCGTTAGAAAAATAGAACGAGAGTGGGCCCTCGATTGCAAACCAAAGCTCCGCCAACATCCTAAGCGTAAACAAACGAGGGCTGATGGCGTACACGTCATAGAGGGCACGGCGGAGCAGCGGAAGAGCTGAGGAGATGTTCTCCCATCGGAATTTGAACATGGAAAAATGTGAATCTTTCACGACCAAGACGCGCCATATACCGAGCCTAAGTTCTTCATAGGACATCTTGGCGTCGTTTGGAGTATTGCGGGCCAACGGAGGAGAAGTGAGCGTCCATAATCTGCTGAGCAGCATCGTGATTAGTCGCGACGGCGCCATTGAGAATGCAGCAGCATAAAGCTCGGGAGGGTAGATGGCTTAAATACCATGTATCGGTTCTTTATTTTCCCCGTAACGCCCAACATTTGTCAGTGAGAGAGGTGGTGGCAGGAGGCGGTGTCGCTTTCACAGTGTCAGTGCCGCATGGCCCACGTCTACGCACGGCTTGAAATAGTTAATAACTGAACCATTGAACAGTTTCAGTAGAATCCTGCTGGCCGTAGAGCTTTGTTAGCACGGTGTGAAAACCCCTTGTATATGAAGCTTGGAAAGGACGTTTCACTTTGGTAGTTGGAAAGTTGGCGCGTTCAAGTTCAATATTCGGTCAACAACACAGCTGCCAGCATCAGCGTACTCGCCGGACCGCTGGCAACTCCACTGATCGGAGTCATCGGACGGCCCTATAAAGCAAGTTGAGTCCAAGTGGCATAATACTCTTTTTGCATCAGAGCGCCAACTTTAGATACGCATCCGATGCTTTACTCGCGATAGCTAACAACCTTTCCAAACGTGTCCGCCATTCCCCATGTTCCGCTCCTCAGGCAGGACAACTGCACGATCTGACTATGATCCACGAACAGGTTCACATCGACTCCAAACTCCCGAACATACCAGTTAAACACCTTTGGGTCAGCTGCCTCGAACATCACACGCTCCATCGGTAGCTCCTTGAGAATCGCCTGGATAACGTCCGTACGCGGGACCCGTACGTTTTCCGTGATTCCCTCGCTCTCGATCATGATACGCTCCACTCCAGCGTCCAAGAATCTCTTTCCGAGATTCACAATTTTCGACGGGTCGCTCGTGCCCGTCGATTCCAGCTGGGCAACGTCCGTGTCTCCACCAGCGCCAAACTGGATTCCGAGTTCGGGTTTGGGTGTCAACCCGTGACTCTGCACTTTTTCGATCAATCGCAACCAGTCGTCGGGTGGGAAGGAGAGAAAGCCCGCGGAGAGCTCTATGACGTCAAAACTATGGAAAAACAACAGATTGGATTCTGTCGTGCGTGTTGGGTTGGACAAGCATGACGGCGTGCTTACCCCATGTCTTTACATTTCATCAGATACCGGTCGACGACAGTCGTAACATTTGCGTGTGTCAATACGTGTTCCATCCATCCACCCTGAAAGCGGACCAGAGCCAATGTAAGTGAGCGTACACCTCAACACTAGGGAAATCACATTGAACGTACGGTCGAGACATAAACATCGTACTTGTGAGCAAGCTCTAACATCTCCATCACAGCTCGCTCAGGGAATAGCGCAAATGAACCCCCCGCAAATTTCAACCCGTCGATATGGTAGCCCATAGTCTCCAAAACGTCCTGGAGGTGTCGCTTTCCGTAAGCTGCATAATATGGACCACGTATTTCAGTCACCCCGAGCTTGCGAGGCTTCTGAGTGCGGGGATTCGAGCGAATGAAGCCAAACCCTGATTCTTGATCCTGGATGAGCGTCTGTGGCCGCGAAGCTTGCGCGCCAAGCTTGCTGGTTGTCATCGTTCTTACCCCGCTCGGCGAGTTAACGCCAAGACGGGTGCGGATCAGACGCATTGACTGAGTTAGAGGATGCAGCATCTCACCGAGGAGTAACGGCTAAAGTCGGATGAATGGTGATCAATTTGTAGTAGTGACGTCAATGCCCCTAGGAGAATACTCTCGGCGAATATGTATTTCGCTGTGTTCGGGTATGCAGAGCTTCTCATTTCTAGTCTTCTTGACAATGCTTGCAACACGTTCAGCAACGATGTCGACACCATTACTTATATCATGAACGGCTGTCATCCCTCAGCCATACAAACAGACGGACAACTTCAAGAATAGGTGCATCAATGATTTGCCACCCGCGCGTTCCCTTGACGGATAGATCTGCATTGACGACACCGCCAAGTTCAAGTTGAGCATTCCAGCTGGACGTGCCTATCGTACCAACCGTATGATGGATCGTTTCCTGCGTAGACGGGTGTATTCTTCAAGTTCCTCGTCAGTCATGTCGTCCAATAACCCTGTGCATCCAATTAACTACTACATAGTTGCGCACGATCCTCGTACAAACAACCCTCCATGGGGACCTGCGACGAACCGTGACTGAGCAGGGGGTGGCAGGTGCAAGAACTTGGAAGATATCGTGTCCACCGTGACACATGCAACGCATATCGCAATCCGCGCTAAGCATATCAACGGCGTGATCAGGTAAAGATATGACTCAATGAGCGGTCCGCTGAATCTACGCACAGTTGTTTGATCTGTTCTGATATATAATGATCGTCAGCCGAAGGGTGTACCGTTTGCATGTGGGGCAACAGGTTTCCCAACAATCATTGATTATATATTAACTTGCTGGTGATGCGTTGAAACGTTGACTCACCGAGACCAGACTTTTGCAATGGGGTCGTACTCAAGTACTCACGTTTCAGTTGGCCCGCGTCCTGCGGAATGTGGTGTCCATGAGTGGGGCCGGAGCGCGTTGCGCGAGGGCATTACGGCCTGCCAGTGCTTGATCATCATGCATCATCACCACCCAAGTAAGCATCAGTCTACGATTGCGGTGTGTTTTGTCAGATGTGCGCCTTCCGAGCCATTCCGGACGGAGGCATCGACTCGGGTTTCATTTATTCATTGTTGGAGCTTACTGCCCGGACCACCGGTCCGTAACAAAATTGTCGACCCCCTCGTTGACCGACCGTTTCTGCAAGTTAATTTTGCCATGCCCGCGGTCGTCTGAAACAAGGTGACCCGATATTGGAGAGAAGGTATTCTCTTCTGCCAGGACATGCGGAGGGTCATTAATGTCGTTCCCCACATCTTAGTACATAAACTAAATTCATGGAAATTGAAAGCTGTACTGCTGGCTTAAATGATTCCAAATGAAAAGAATAGCTATGCCCGCTCATCTGGGATTTCCCGACAATAGGGTTCTCTAACCAACTTATCCTTATCTAATTACCGTGTTCCTGTGGCATATCCGGGTGGTGGCACGTCTGACATTCACGGCGGCCTACTAACACGAGTACTATAAGACGCCCTACATCAGATGCGATGGAAACATGAAGTCTCGCGATACTGTGTTAAGCCGGTTCATAATCTCGTTTCCATAGATTTTCCTTCGCGTTGATTTAAAACACAATGTTGCATGCAGGTAGTCAGTTCTATCAGTTAGTAGTGATCGCCCAAACTGACTCAGGCACCATGTATTCCGAGTGTTAAACCGATCAGTTCGCGTTTCCCTAAATATGAATTTCCAACCAGCTGGTGTCCTTTATGGCCGTAAACCAATCAGATCGTATAATCGTACTTATCCACTAGCCGGGAATGATGGGTCTATCGGCACTGCTGTGTCAAAGCTTGCCGCCAGAAAAAGCGCGGCTTCATACCGATAAAGTTCACAGTCGTCCTGTGGTGGAACCAGCGATATGTTTTTGTGATACACAGAGCCCAAGATCTCCAGACCGTGTTCAATAATCTTGGATCCGGTTTCTAGTTTACACCCTTGCGAACACGCGTTTTCAAACAAACAGCCATCCTTACAGAAAAGGTCATCTTGTAGGTTACCCCAGAAATGATGATCTCCAGAGGGGAAACTGCAGTATAGCTATCGTCAGAGACACCAACGGTCAGGCAGCTTGGTTACGGGCCGTGTGGTATCAATTCCATCCCAATGACAATGAAATATCGGGTAGAATCGCCATACCGTGCCCTAAACGGAAGGATGGAAATTTTCCGTGCTGAGTGGGTATTGCACTGGCCGGTTGCTATTCAGGATCCCTGGAGAAGGATTTTCGATAAAAAGCCAACAGTCATACACGCTCAGAGAAATTTCTGCCTCGCCTGTATGGAAACCTACATTCTGCTGTCTCTCAGCGCAATCATAGGCGTAATTATTCATTTCGCCTCCTATGGTGTCTCTGCCTGGCTCGCCAGGAGTCGCAAGAATACTGTCAATGGTTTCGCAGCTGATAAAGAGCTCGTCATCGAGAAAGATAACCATGGATTTCGACCCACCAAGGTCTTCATCCCAAACACGCTTGCAAGATGGCCATGGCCTCGTCGTATCAACCCGCACTACGATACGGTGAAGAAGGAATCCGCTGCCTGGACCACGAGCTTCGGTGCGTTCAGCCCAAAAGCGCAGCATGCCTTCAATCTCTGTGATTTTAGTAATGCATTTCGCCATCCTGTCCCAGCGCGCGCTTACCTTGCCTTGTAGATCGCCTCGCTTGTTTAGCTTACCCAATAGCAAGGAAAGGTAAGTAACCAACAGCTCGTTAATCTATCAGTTTCTGAGCCAATAGATTAGAGCACACTAGAGCTGGCTGTGATCTGATGAACCTATTCTTCGTCATCGATGAGTATTCGGATGTGTCCGTGCCCTCCGAGGTCCAAAAGCAGAAGGATGCTATAATGGATGCTCTCCGCAACCCACATATACCGCGACCAAAAGGAGAATGGATCGGAGGGGAAGTAGCTCGTCAGTGAGTGCCTTGATATTTCCTCGTGAAACGTGAGCCGACATCTAATCAACCGCAGGTTCTGGGAACTTACGACACAAAACGCGAGCGAGCAGTCACAGAAGAGGTTTATCAAGACCTTTGAAGAATACCTGGGAGCTGTTGTGCAACAGGCGGTCGACAGAAACGGGCATCGCATCCGTGACATCAAGAGTTATATCGATGTCCGACGCAATACGATTGGGGCGAAACCCTCATTTGCTTTGCTAGAGCTTGCCCTTGACATCCCTGATGATGTTATTTCACACCCCGCGATCCAGGAGATGTCTTTGGCAGCCATCGACATGATCTGCATTGGAAACGTCAGTACCTTTAGTAATCAAATAGCACCGCACACGGACTGATGTGAATATCTTGAAGGACATCGTGTCCTACAACCTCGAGCAATCCCGTGGAGACGACGGCCACAACATTGTAAGAATCGTGATGAACGAACTGGGCACAGATGTGAACGGCGCGATATTGTGGGTACAAGACTTCCATACTCAACTCGAGCAAAAGTTCCACGCAGCGATGGCGGCCGTTCCTGAGTGGGACGAACCCTTGAGTTCACAGGTGAAGGAATATTGCGATGGCCTAGGGCACTGGGTGCGGGCCAACGATGATTGGAGCTTTGAAAGCGAGAGATATTTCGGTAAGAGAGGCCTCGAGATCAAGGAGAAGAGATGGATATCTCTTATGCCGAAAGAGTGCAAGCAGGGCGCACCAGACATTGGACCCGTGCTTGTTGACAGTTCCTTGCTGTAATCGAGTTCGGTGCGAGGTATAGTATGCATTGGACGCGTTCTATGGACTCAGATCCAGAACCGAGATGTGGTGGTTGCAAACGTTAGAGTAATGTACAATTAAATATCATATGGATCCATTTGCGACTCGAACTTTACCACGTTCGTCACTCGCAGACTATATGATGCAGTTAGAAGAGAACCCGGAGGACCTTGCCACACACCCAGAACCATCTGAATCTTTGATACGGACGCCCTTGCTTCTGTCGTTGACGCAGTTCGACTGTTCGAGTGTACAAATCTCGGTTTCCGGTCGCCGTCGAAGGCACCTCTTGCATCATGACTCACGGCTCCTGCTTAGTTGTGTTCACTTGGTATGTACAACGACTCTATGTACGTTAGCCAAACCTAGTCTGATGACCAGTGGGATTGACGCCTGACGTGACACGCAGACTCATCACAATTTTCCGACACGCTTTGTACCTCGGGAATATAGGCTTGCGCAATTTATGACCACGCTACGCAGAACGACAGGTTTGGCTCGAAGACATATCACGCTCCAGGTGATGGACTAGGTGGCGGCAAAGCAGCTTAACGAGGGAGGCAGTTGAGAAGAGAAAATTGCTAGAGTTCAAAGGGGGAATTCGGGCGAGTATGCAACTCATCTACTCTTAAGTTCCGAAGTTCACCAAATTGGTTCAACAGAACATCGAATATGTTGCATCGTGCGTCCAAAGCACAATTATAGGTTGCGGAGTTCGGGTACACAAGGCATGCGGGAGATCGGTGCAAGCCCCCGATGGAGTTGAAAACCAAGCATTCATTACCTCGGCAGATCACATTTAATATGTGGCAGACCTGATAGTTTTCTACACCTGTCACCCGTCACCCACCATTCACTCGACGATACCACAGTCCGTGATTTTCACTGCGGACGACGGGTTACCGCTACTCGAACCCTTGGACTCGATTTTTTTGACGACATTCATGCCATCGACGACCTCGCCAAAGACGACGTGTTTGCCGTCGAGCCAAGACGTAACGGCCGTCGTGATGAAGAACTGGGTAATAACACGGAAAGGAGTAAGCACACCTTGGATCTGGTAGAAAGGAAGAAGGGCTGACTTACTTGTGACCCATTCGTGTTGGGACCCGCGTTCGCCATCGAAAGCAAACCTGGCTTGTCATGCATCTGGACAAAATTTTCGTCTACATGTGGAAAAGTAAGAAACGGTAAGCGATGAAGACAACCATCGTTTCATCAGTCAAAAAAAGTACTAGATATTGATCAAACGTGAACGGTCACCTACCATCGAAGCGGTTGCCATATATCGACACACCACCAGTTCCATCGTGTCTAGTAAAGTCGCCTCCTTGAACCATGAACTGCACGCGAACAAGCACCCTTCAGTATCGTGTCGACACGGCAAAATACGACTACAGACCTCTGGGATGATTCGGTGAAACGAGCTTCCCTTGTACCCGAGTTTCTTTCCATCCTTCTCCGTGCCTACAGCCAACCCGCGGAAGTTGCGAGCTGTGAGTGGGACGGTGTCGTCATAGAGCTTGAATATGATACGTCCTGCCGGTTTAGAGGCTATCGAGACGTCAAACTATGAGTGTACGTAGTCAGACTCTCAGGCGCATCATACAAGAGGAGTAAGACATGCAAAGACATTTGCTCTGTGGGCTCTGGCTAAGTAACACATCCCCGACCTATAGAAAATACACACCTGGTAGCAGCTGGCGTTGCGGCGGCGGATGCAGTGGAAGACGCGAATCTACGGAGGATGAATGACATGAATGACGGGGAGATGGTGGTGGTGGTGTGAGACGAAGGAACAGATGAAAGGTTTCCTACACTAACAAACCCGACTGAAAACTCTCGCTAAAAGATTATGTAATGCAAATTAAACACTTTTCTTCCGGACTGCCAGACGGTGTCGAGGATGGTTTCGCGTTCATTACTTTCAAGTCGGATTGGCGCAGCGTCGAGGCATGTCCGACGACCAGCTCGTCAGAACATTCGGTTACTGGCCTCCGCGCCGCCATCAAAACAGCCAGAGCCACAGGTCACACCACCAGGCAAGGCCCAGTCGTGGCTAACACACAGGGTCAAGGCAAGTCCAGTCCTATACGCCGTCTTTCTTGGCCTTGCACGTGCTCTTGGATATGCCTCGTCCAAACAACTCGCGAACAGGCGCGCATTACACATGTACAACGCCTTGTGTGCTACGCGTGCAGATCAAGAAGCCGATTTCTGGAGAAAAGGTATCACTCCTGATTTTGCCCTTTACTGCTTTACTCATACTTTACACTCTCAAGAATGTGCACTCCCTCCTACTTTCCAGTCTTGGTTTACTGTTACTAATCTACACGTATGGCTCCTCACCATCCGTTTGCGGGCCTTGCCTTCACCCCACGGATTGAACCACATACAAGGGTTGATCGACCACTTTTTCCAAGATGTTGAGGAGCGCGTCCGTGCTGTGCTTCAGCCCGGCGTTCTTCTGCCCCGTTCGATATCCAACACACCCCTCACACCATCCTCGTCCTCTGTAATCAAACACCGGGCAGAACTCGATAAATACGTCTCCCCGTATCCTAGCAGTACCTTTTATACTTTCCCTTCTCCTATCCCGCCACCCGACACGTTTCCATCTCCTGCTGCATATGTCAAAGCAGAGAAAAGAGCGAGAGCGCCAGAGAGACTGGTAACGAGACAGATGAAGATATTCAGGGAACAGTGGGCAGGTCTGGGAATGAGCATGGACTTGGGACTCGTAAGAGGGGACGCGGAGATGGCAGCTGCGATCTGGAGAAACTTATTGGGTGGGAGAGGGGCAAAGGGGATCTCCCTTCCCGGGGTAGGCCAAAACCCCTGCCCGAGCCTGAGCACGGCCGAAAACGTGAGTGAACCACAGTTCAGACGTTCCGTGAACCTCGTCGGAGGTCTCGTGGAAAACGTGGAGAATATTGAAGTCGCTGTTGAGGAAGCTAGAGACGACTTGAGTGGCGTTTACGACTTTGGTGCGAACGAGAGCGATCGGTGAGGTCTTTAGTGTAAATATTGCGTTGCTTCGTCGCTCACTGAGTCCAGGTACATTGCTTACCCCGAGCTGATGGAAACACTCGTCGTTTACCTCAGACATGAGGCACAGCGACTCGAGCAGATTCCCGACGAAATTATCCTTGGACCACGGGTGGTGGGTAGGGAAGGCGAGGGCGTGAAGAAGCTGATGTGGGGAAAGGTGAGACCTTAGAGAGCTTTACGCAGTCATGTGGTCTCTCCCGATCTACCGTGAAAACCCACGATCTTCAGCGCATAATCAGAACATACCTCTGCTGCAACCTTACTGTAGTATACTGATATTTTTATCGTCATAGCAAAGCGCACCGTCTCATTTTGCGCGCAGCCCTCCTGCGGTCAGCGACTCTGCACAACAACCACTTGACCTTGCGCCGGATAACTTACAATGGCTTGCCTAAGAAGTCAACGGCTAATTATACGCATGAGAAGGATTAGGCCGCCCGAGGCCCCGAATATGCCTAGTGACTCTTATCTTCGCAGGATCAGAACACCTGGCGATTCGTTCCCAACTTCGCTTTGTACGAACGATGTCGGAACGGTTGAGACCACTGCGCGCCACGGTCAATTGCGACATGGGGGAGGTAACGCTGATCGGATGTCATCTAATGTGTGATTTGTGGCTAACTTGAAAATTGGTCCAGGGTTTCTCTCTATACACTATCGTGGGTAGCATCCGGGATACTTGTATCATTAACGCTATTTGGTCTAAATGACGGACAAAGGGCGATGATGAGAGCCTCATGAAGACCATCCACTTGGCCAACATTGCTTGTGGATTCCACGCATCGTGAGGTTGAAACTAATCTTGGGAGTCACAGCGCTGATTCGGACATCACATCTCCAGAGACTTTTCGGTCATGAATAAGACCGTGGTTCTCGCCAAGGCTAACAACGTTCTCGTTGGTGCTCACCCTTCCCTTCCCGATCTACAAGGCTTTGGGCGACGCGAGATGGCTATCGAACCGGTGGGACGACTTTTCCTGCTACGGTCGGTTGTGTTGATCTCCCGGTCCAGGATGAACTGGCGTGTTGCTTCATCTACCAAGTCGGCGCTTTGGACGGTTTCCTGAAGCGTCACGGACTCCCCCTTAACCACGTCTGTAGCCTGTTACTTGGAAATGCTGGCTGACCCTTTTTTCGCATTCTTCTAGATCAAGCCACACGGTGCTGTTTACGGACAGACCGCACGCAACATCGACCTCGCCCGTGCGGTCGTTGACGTAGCGAAGATTTTCAATGGCAGTGCGGCCCAGCCTGACAGAGGTGTAGCCTTCATGGGTCTCGCAGGCACTGCGCACCAGCAGGCGGCAGGGGAACTGGGTGTGCCGTTCATCGCGGGTAAAGCCTTCTGTCTTCTTTTCTCTTTACTCATTCGGTCCTACCCTTCCACATCGTCGTGCATATTGCTGACTGTGACCGGAATAGAGTGGTTTGCCGACCTCGACTATAGCGACGAAGGAAAGTTGTTGATCACAAAGTACGTCACCAATCATGCCGAACGTCTGTTTGCACTGACAGGTTCCGCGCACGATGTGATTGTACGACGCTGACTATAGGAAGCATGATCCTGTCCCGACTGGAGTAGTACAGCAACGGGTATGTTTCCCTCAAGGACGGAATTGTCAACGCTTATAACATCACGTTCGTAAGGTCAAAAATTTGCTCGACTTGCATGTGGTCACGACCGTGAGCGGTAAACTCTTACCTATTGGCCCAAATGTCTCTGAGGTGTCGATCTGCTGTCACTCTGATACACCTGTAAGTGTCGACGGACATCATTTCTGAATTGCACATGACATACAGTATATCTCAGGGTGCCATTGAGATTGCGCTTGTAGTCAAGGCGTTGGTAGATCAGAGTAACAAAGCGGCTGGGTATGTTTGACGTGTAGGAATGACGAGCTGTTTATAGGCTCTACACATTACTCGAAGCACGCTCATGGCACACTTACCTTTGAGCCTAGTCAAGTCAAAGGTTGTAAAGTTTCACCTGAATTTCACTTTCTGCAGCTTGTCGCGCACTTGAACACTTATCTACACTCGAACAAGCATGCTGCAGTACTCTACCATTGTCAAGCACGTAAGGGCACGAATATAACATTCTGAGGGACACATTCAAGAGAACTCGGAGTACGCTTCTGCTGCACAGCGAGTGATAAGTGCTATGAGCCACAGACTGGAGTGGGAGGACAACTTGCACCGATGCCCCTTGGCGCTAGACTGAGGCTCACCTGGAGTCTGGACGCTCATGACCGCGGCCACATGGTGTGTTAGTCGGTGTTTACCAGTTCCGAAACGCAAATGACAGCAGTAGGTTTTCCTTTAAAGTTCAAGTTTAGGATCTGTTGACCGAGTTAATCATCAGACTGCATTGGCTAAGAGATCGCAGTAATTCAAATCTCCCCGTGGTCACGTGACCATGTTTATACTTCTCACGGGGAAAATTGAAGCAGAAAATAGCTAGGCCCGCTTAGCTCAGTGGTAGAGCGCGTCACTTGTAAGACTAGTTATGATGAGGTCGGTTGTTCAATCCAGCCAGTGGGCATTATTTTTGTTTCGGGTTCTACCTGGCTTCCTGCTATACCGAAGTGAGTAGGCTAGGATTCCATTCTAGGTGATAGTTTAGACACTGCCAGCCCAGGGCAATAATAGTACATTTTCAGCCAGAACTTTCATCCATCTATGATATCTCTAATCTGACGCCCTCGTAGTTCGCTGTAGCGGACGTCCTGTATGATACAATTTCCTTGCCGAGACATCTTAATCTACAGATTAGACGCAAAGTGCGCTGGATCGCAGATCCTGACTTGCAAAGCCATCTCCCCTCGCGTGCTGCCGAAGTAAAGCGGTATCGCGCGCTTCGACGAGACTATCGTCTGAATTCATGAACAATAAGCTCGATTACCACGAGTGGAAGTGAACAAACCCGTTACCCTGATTGCACATATCCTTTTCAGAGGTAGAGCTCATGATGTTATCACTCCGATAGTTCTCAATGTTCGCAAGGGTGATAGAGGGATGAGAGCCTCCTCTCCACCCGTCCAGGGCGTGTCCGTGTTCCATAGGCAGAAGGTTCAGAGACGTATTTGCCTCTCGCCGATGTTCCTTCCCGGCCCATATAGTAGCGAATACGACGCCGAAAGCAGAGACTCTGGCGTTCACTAACACGATATCATTTACGAGGAACGGGTGTTTGGCTCCGACTCGGAAAAGCAAGACCAGCTGAACGATGGACATCAGGGTTGGGATGATGAAATTTGAGAGTGCGAAATTGGTAAGAATTCGTATGCGTGCCGCGAGAGATGCTATACAAAACGAAAAGATAAGTTAACGTCAATTGGCACAGAGAGATCAGTTACATTGACGGAAGGTGAGAGCACTCATAAGACTCCATGGCATGGTGTCGGTTTTATAAGTCCGAATGGTCCAGATGAAGGCGATGGATGCATAGCTACAAGTAAAGAAGCTTTCAGAATTCGTGCGATGAGGTCAAAGAGAGGGGTACCCACCTGTTGTCCACCACTTGGGCGATCCACTCGATCTTTATGTATGGCAATGTGAGCCATGCAGTGCCGATCGCTTGAAGAGCATTTGGACCGTTCGCCATAATGTTCAATTTATTTATGTACAGAATTGTGTTGACCACACGAACAACCTTGAGTGTTATCGGAAGGGACGTGAGGAGCGCGAACCGCACAAAGCCCGTATGGCTCAGCGGGTGCACTGTAATAAGGCGAACAAGCAGGATGGCATCCACCAACATCGCTTGGAAGTTACCAGTAAATCCGACGGCTATTTGTAACTGCGTCGTATCATTGAAGCTCAATTTCTGAAAATGGTGTCCGAGGTTGGGGGCCAACGTACGTGTGCAGGCCATATGATGTGCGGTGAGAGTATCATATGAATCTATGTTGCTGATCAGTCACTATATACTGGTGAGTTCGGGATGTGATGCTTACATTCAGAACATCTGCAACCACCCCTGCAGTGATCGCCAGTGCGACTGCAAATACGTTGAGGATGAAGATAGGTTGACGACGACTGTAAGGAGTGGAGTAGTAGAACAATGCAACCAGAAGAGGAATGAGGAGAACTAAGAATGTGTGTCCAATCATGAGAGCGCGTAGGCAAGGTCTGACAGTAGCAAGAGAATTCATTCCCGGGGGAAATGGCTGATTGCCAGCGTAGGTGTTATCGTCCACCATGAGGGTTCGAGACGAAAGTTGTGTACAGCGACAAGGCTGATTATGAAAAACGTTAGCCCTAGCGTGAGGAAGCAGGCTGAGCAGCGTACAGTGTGCGTACGGCACTTGTTACTACAGCTGGCAGACAATGAAACATTGCGACAACCGATGGGAATGCAATATGTAATGGTTCGCCCTGAACTCTTACCTGCATGTCCTCATAGGGATCAAGCTTGCTTTGACGATTGGCGGAATCAGTCAGGAGAGAGACCGAATGTAGGTAGACAGCTTTATCTGCAGAGGTGACTCAGCATGAACGCAAAGAGATGCGGTTGGAAGGCGGGTCCAATAGTGTTCTGCTGCACCTCATCAAAAATGGACGAACTCACGCATTCAGGAGTCCTTAAGGTGCCTAACTTAGGGACTTTACAGTTGCACGGTGGCGCATCAAAATCGGTCTCTGATCTGTTGTAACCTGCCTCTGATTATAACTTGGTAATCCTTCAGCTGACCTACCGGGAAAGCCCTTAGCTTAGCCCTCAGGAATCCTGCAAAAACGTTGTTGCGTTGCGAGACTGGAGTCGACAGACAAGACAGACCAGAGTTTGTAAGCCACTCATCCCTCGGCAGATTCATCGGTTCAATATCGGGAATTGGCTGCCACTGCCTCTTTGGCCATGAGACCAACTCCTTTCCACAAAAGGCGATGTTCAGTTCCCTTACACAAGAAATTACGGCGATTTATGCAACGTTTACAGGCTCGCCGAGCTCTTGACAGCCGTGGAATTGGTCAATGAACCAATTTCGGCATATACAGTTGATGGTGGCAGGGGTCCCAAGCATTGAAGCAACTTGGGCGTTCAGGTTCACGTTGTGTGCCGCTGACAAGCCAATTACACTGGGCGATGATGCAGATGTTGTGCTCGAATCGTGAGAATCACATTCCATCGACTTGACCAATCTCTCTCGTCAAGAGCAATATTTGATACGGGTGAGCAAAGTTCATGCAGACGGCTCAGAGCACATGCATTCACAGTTTTTCCGCTGCCAGCGTGATCTTAGTGGACTCGGAGGCAGTGCTGGTGTGGGGGCTTGTTTTATCGACCAGTCTCCGTTAGAAGCAACATATCAACGGTCCGTGGTTCGATCCAAAGTACCGCGATACTTTCCTACGGATGCACCGGCATGCTGAGGGTTGTGTTTGATTCCTGGCAGCCTGGGATACGTCGAATACAGGTGTCATGGTACATCCTCTCCACACTCAGGTGTTTCCTTGCGACTCTCCTGCAGTACGTGAGGGCTCCGCCAGGTAATGCATTCCACTTCAAGTTTTATCTTCATAGGTCGGGTCCCGAGCGAATGTCCTCCCCGCGGAGACATCTTTATATCCACGAGGCGATCTACTATGCATATATATGTATTAACGACGAACTCATGGTAAGTGCATCTATAATTATGATCATTTGGTTCCACACGGAAGCTCAACGTTCCGAGCATAGGTCCGCGTTTATTCGAAGCTAATTCTCACAGGTCAGTTCAGCGTTCTTCTTGCTCGTCGTCCTCTGTAAAATCAGCTTTGATCAGTGGGTAGCCATTCTCTTCCAGGACTTGCGCACTCTTCGCTACCTACCCTGCTGCAGCATTACGAGTCGGGGAGGGTCTCATTGATGACCCATTATCGGCTCCCGGAAGGGTGAAGCTATGATCTCGCAGATCCCAGCCACTCGGGCCCAGATGCAAACTTGGCCTCGCACCGCATGGTACATTTCGCCTAGAATCGCCGTGAAACCTTCTCGTCGTCGCTATATCGGCGCCCTTCATTACTCCTGAGGCCCATAAATACAGTGAGTCGACACACATCACAATCAACATCGTGTTCATTCCTGCCACAGCTCCGTGATCATTATGAAATTCCCAGTAGCAAACTGTGGCCTTCTTCTTCCGTTTTTCGCGAGATCCGTGCTGGCGGGCGCGACGTACAGTCTCAGTGATAGCATCGTTGGCGAGGGATTTTATAATGCCTTCAACTTCGAAGCTATCCCGGATCCCACCAACGGTCGCGTGTAGGTGGTGTCTTACTTGTTCCTGACGAATTTCGTATGCCCTGTCCACTAGGAACTACGTTGACCAGGCAACCGCTCAGAGCCTGAACCTCACATATGCTACAAGTAACACTTTCATCATGCGCGCAGACGACACAACCATTCTCTCTTCAAGCGGCCCGGGACGAAATTCGGTTCGGATCCGTACGAATAATCAATACACCACCCACGTAGCGGTGTATGCATTCGTGGATATTCCAGATTTGGCACATTTGGTGACATATATTTCCTTTTAGGTTTGACATGCCACACATGCCCCAAGGATGCGGGTAAGACTCATTCTCATTCTAATACAGTTTGCATTCTCATCTTGAATTTCTCATTGACGCTCGAAGCACGTGGCCTGTGAGTCCTGCCTCCGTGTCGCTAGAACTCATATGAAGCAAGTGAAACTGACATTCAGATTTAGGCTGTTTGGGAGACTAACGAATCCAACTGGCCCGATGGCGTACGCTTGTCCGATATAACGTAAGGTCCCCCGCACTAACGGTCTTGCAGGGTGAAGTTGATATTGTTGAGGGTGTGAATAATGTAGAGCCAAACCAATCGACCCTCCATACGAGCCCCGGTCAGTAGATTCACTGCGCGTCACTGACAGTAAGTGGCTGATGTCATTCATCCTAGATTGCTCGATGCCTGCTTCTGGCGTCACGCAGCTCGGGTGAGGAGGAAATGCACATCCTTTGAGCATGTATTCTTAACGTTTGTGCAGGACGACCGTTTCTACAGATTGCGACACTACAGGTGTGTAGTACCCGAATCCCTCCTTCCAGTAAAGCGTAATTTACTGTTACTAGTCAATGGAAATGCGGGATGCGGGGTGAAGTTGACTGAGGACGACAATAGCTTCGGATCCGGCTTTAATAACATTGGTGGTGGATGGTACGCGGTCAAATCTTACGAGTCAATGGACTGTCTCAAGAACACTTTTTAGGTATGCCATGGAACGCACAAACAACTACATCAGTATCTGGTTCTGGGAACGGGGTGATGCATCAGCGCCTAGTGATGCAACTAGCGGTGCTGCCACTATCGACACAAGTAACTGGGTGGGTCGAAGTTCCTCTTCTGTCCATGTATTTCCTGAGAGGGTCGCTTGCAGGGAACGCCCGCTGCATACTTCCCTAACACAGACTGTGACTTGGCAACCCACTTTGATGCCAACAACATCATTATTAACCTGACTTTCTGTGAGTGCCCTTAAGCATTCTCGCGCGGATTCAGAGGATTTACATTCCATGGAGGCGGCGACTGGGCGGGTAACTCGGCGGTTTATTCTGCTTCTGGGTGTCCTTCGGATTGCGTCGGTATGTAACTTTCTCCCTCTCAACCTAACCAAGATGAAGCTCATGGTCATCTCCGCCTCCAGACTACGTGGATAGTAAGTCGACCCGGTTCATTTCATGTCTCCCTCTCATTCCAATTCGTTGCAGACAATCCAACTGCTTTTACTGACACATACTTCCAATTCGATTCCATTCATATCTACGAGTAAGACATGATGTTGAGAAGTGTCATGTCATGAAGCCTTTTTGTTGTGTTGCTGTAAGATGCTTTCAACGTGTGTCCATTACAATAGTCAAGAGTTGAGTGAGGTTCAGAGTACACTGGTCCGACATTTGGCGGACCTCTGGAGGTGCGAGCGCTCAGTAAAGATGGATTCATCCGCGAAAGTAATCAAACCCGCATCCCAAACATCATTCGTGCCTTCCAGTCAGTGGCCTCTGGCAGCACTGTAGGTCCGCCTGAGGTCACATGTTCAAGTTACTGCAGTACTGATTGATGGTCGGACCGAAGGAAGGACGGCCCGATTTGTTCACATGACTTGCGCACTCTGATCTTTGCCACTAGTAGCCACTGTCCAGGTGATAATAGCAAGATTCGTGTCAAGTCAGCGGCGATTTTCTTTTCTCACCAAGTCATTTTTTCCAGGCCATGCGGCAAACTGAGTCCTGACTCGTGGTCTGGAGCTTGAGACAAGGTCGCTTGCAGCGTACTGCACTGGTAAGCTCCCCTTGAAGCTCCCGAGGCTCGTCAATGTTCCTACATGTCATGGCCAAAGTTCGCCGAATGTATAACATTCTGACACAGCGCAGCGACTCATCCTGATCGACGATCGGTTGCCGGGCATCAGGATACTTAATCTCGGCCCTAGTACTTGGGGACAATTATTGCTCTACCTCGATGTCAAACGTATCCGAAGTTAAATAACTGGTCTCAACACTCCAGATATAGAGATCTGGGCTCTCCCATCAGATCCTCTTTCTCTTGCAGTCAATTTCAGAGTGCAGGTAGGGTTCTGTTGGCTTTGCTCATCCTCATCTCTACTATTCCATTCCATGCCAGTCGAGCACATTTTGCTTGTTCGCCTCTTCCAGTGTGTATTGCCTCAATCGAGTTGGCTACAGATGATTTGCAACTCGTAGTGGGTTTCCATATCCTTGGAGTCCCAAGGCCGTTCGAGTAAGCAACGATATTCTCTTTCTCAAAAGTCACAACCGGTCAAGCGAGCAAGAAAAAACCAGGCTCTGGACAATAGCTTCGTGCTTCATCTTCTGCCAGCGGGGCAAAACGATAAATACAGTTCCTCTAGCTATGTATCCATCATCAATTCACTATCAGAGAGAAGCTAGCTTAAGTACGTTTCCGCGACATCAGTACCGCTGTGGGATACAAGAAGTTGCTCTTCTTGTTACCGCCTGATAGCCAGAATGATTTCTCAAGCGACATTGGCTTATCGTTTACGGATCTTCTTCCGTGTTTACACGCTCAGACTTTAGTTATCCAGATCATTTTCTCGATTATCCAGCCACTCACTATCTTTGTTGGTGGGCCGCTTTCTTGGTGATGTCATGCACGTGAACGGCATGCTCTCCGTTTATGGCGCGGTACTTGCGAGCATATGGAGAGGAAAGGAAGGCCGACGGTTCTTGGAGGCAAACCGTCTTTGGAAAACTGAGATAGAAACAAGCGCACGAATGACACTCTTGAGGTGGGAAGATGAACGGATCGCACGTCGTGTGCGATAGACGTAACGGAACTTTTGATTGGTTCCCATATTGAAGGGTTGGTCCGTACTTTGAGCGAGGTTAAAACAAAGTATGCGATATTTTGATTGTTTCACTCGCTAGCAAGCTTTGACTTGTCGTTGCCGCCGTCGCTGACCACGTGGTTTTTCGGGTGTTCAGGTGTCGACCTCGAAGTTGGCCATAAGATGGCGCTCATCCTGCTTGCGAAACGGGGGGGGGGCCGAACTGCGCTTCCATCGCCTCCGGGGGTTTGTGACAATATTCACATTTCTTGGAGCTGAGGGCGTGAATGGAGCGTATCCGTTTGTAATAGTGGTACATCCTGAAATGTGATCCCCTGTGTCACGAGCCTTGGACGGTCATGGAGAGTCACGCGAGATGGGGCTTGTTATGTTCGATGAACTTATACTCGACACTTCATGGGGAGTCTTTGTGCACGAACGCGACTACCGGTGGGTGTCATAAAGGCGACTCCCGGATCAAATCCGCATTGAATTGAATCTGGTTGTCAAATCCGGGACCAGCAGGTTGATCGTTTCCGTCTTTCTCGAAACCGAGTACAACATATCATTCCCATATGACACATATGTAATGGCGACAGGGAAAGGCTCGAGAAAAGATGCTAGAAGAAGCTCAGGTTTCCTGGTAACAGCCAAGCGAGACCATCCCGTGAGGAGGAAGCGATGAGAAAAGAAGTTGTGATCAACTGTCCCTCGTTTCCAAACGCTTCGCGTTGACGGAATGCCACCCCCTTTGCGTGACGAAAGGAGCCCAGATACGAGAAAGTTTGGGATAAACTTGAAAACTCGTTCAGCCTCACGACAGCAGCATGGTGAAACTCGATGACCACCTTCCACGTGCCGTGACCAGGCATTTGCATCGCCTAGGTTCCTGTTGCTATAGCGAGATAAGTTGCGAATCTTGATCGTCGATCATGATGTTGGCAACGTGCCCAAGTGCTCTCGGATGTCCGAGTCCGTGTGTAGGGAGAATAAGTTAGTCGCATTTGCTCTCCTGTTTGCGTTAGAGTGCTAGGTTTCGGCGGCGCCTATCAGCTGCGTGTGTGTCCGTGGAAAGAGACCTTGGTCGTCTCGATGCTTATTCTGTCTTGCACTGGGGTGACCAGCCGTGTAAGAGGTGGCCGTCGATCCCAACGAGGCAGCCATCAAGAGAGTCCGAAAAATCAGGAGTCCTATCTCAGTCGAAGTTGTTTCGGTGGTTAGAATCGAGCTGTGTGGATCACAGCCTGGACCGAGCGCGGCTGTGGTGTCGAGGCAGTAACGATCACGACTCGGAACAGGACCCGACAAACAAGGCTAAACTACCTCATCATTCAAGTACGCTGATGGAGACGCAGGACCTCTTTCCTCAGTGCTGCTGGGCAGTATTCCCCCCTTCGTTCCTACGTTTCAAGCCATCCACTTAATTGCACGCGTTTCGCTGTAGACCAGTGCGAGACAACATGAGTAGGTCCATGTAATACTGTTGATCCGTGAGCGGTCGCTGAACTTGAGTAGGTTCCTTGGCCATTATTTCAGCATTGGTGTTTCTCTCTTCTTTGCCTGTTGCCCGTGCAGACATTCATTGTGACATCTCGATGTAAGCAAGTCGACTAGTTCGCACACACATAAAATTAACTCTGGTTGCAGTGGCGGTACAAACGTTTGTTCGTGGGTTAATGATTTCAATGGAGGAGTAGCCATTGCTGTAGTGGGTGGAATAGGTGCGTATAGTTTGACGCAGACACCGAGGATGGGCGTTGATGACCCTCCAATTACAGCAACGCTGGTGGTTTTCCTGGGCTTCAATATTTATGCCACACTGTTCCGGCCTGAAGTTTCCCCCCGCTATGCCCCTAGTAACCAGCGACAGGTTCCAGTGACTGACCCACTTCCTCCGGTACAACCCTATGCATTTTCGGTGCCAGGTCAAAGCTCGTATCCGGTCGTGCCCAACAAGGAGTGGACGGCTATTGATCTGTCCAGAGATCATCCTAGAGTGCAGAACGCAGTCCCGGCGTACAGAGGGTATGGCGTGTAGCCTAATTATGTAGTGATTCATGTACTCGATTGTTTGACTGTGGCTGGTCCTGAGAAATTGACTTCAACGTTACTCCGCATCTTGAATCGCAACCCGTTTCAGAATCAGAGGTCGTCCCATCGGGCACACCCGCGAGTCTCCCGCTTTCTTTCTCTCTCTTTTTTCCGTTCTCTATCCTCCATGCCCAGCTTATTTTCGCGTTCAAGGACAACATCGACCCCAAGCAAGAAATCCCCCGCCAACGCTCTCGTAGCCAACGCACAGCCCGCCTACGATGAGTTCGGCCGCGTGAACAGCAGAGGCACTGGCGCCGCCTCTCCTTTCCAATCCCCTTTGAAAAAGGACGCTGGAAAAGATAAGAAGAAACTCGGTCAAGACGCAAAGTCTAGGACGCGCACTTTGAGCTCCCCAAGACAAGACCACGATCTCAGTGACCTCGTTGCCCAGATACCAGATGGCAGCTTCCTCCTCCTCAATCTGGACCGACCTCGCGACGAATCTGGCGAGGAAAAGTCTTTGGAACACGATTATAGCTATCTTTCTTACGAGCGCCATGTTATCCTTGGTCTCGACGACGTGGCGCGCCTCGTCGACGTTCTTGCCGTCGAGCTCGGCACTCGCTGCCTCACAACTCCCTTTATTTTTTCCACCCTTGCTCTTGATATCTCCTCGTCAGCAATCAAGCGCCTCATACGTGCCTTTCTCGAGACCTGCGCTAACCCCTCTTCTCAAGAAGCAGAACATCGCTGGCGTGAAGAAGCTCGCTTCGCTGGCCCACATGAGCTGGGCATGTGCTTCCGTTGGGGTCTTGCACGGGTTGTAAGAGTAGTTGGCGGACAAGCGGACCGTGGTCTCATCTCATGGGATCATTATGTCGAGTTTCGTGACTCAGAAGCTGGTATGCATCATTCCATTCTCCCTCGATCTTTTCACGCACATGAGGCGTCGACCGCTAATTAATTTTCTCTCTCGGTTCCTCATCAGCGCTCAACTACCCTCCGACCCACTTTGCGACCTTCTTACCGCCGCTACCTCCGGTTCTAAGAACAATCCTATGGACCCTGTTGAGCCTCCTCATTCGTTTCACGGCCCACAGCTCGTCTTCCGGCCACACCCCGCCAACCCTCTCGCCTCTCTTTGGACCCTTGCTTTTCGGCTTGGGTCCAGCCTGTCTTTCCTTCCATCACACCTACATTCATTATCTCCGTGCTGTGAACGCCATGGAACACATCATGCTTGCATTCATTCGGTGTCAGGATGCACCCAAGGCCCCAGGTGTGCGTTCCGACATCAACACCAACATCACTTTTGGGAGTGCGACCACCCTCGGGGTCCCCACTCGTCTCAAAGACTGGATCAGAGGATACCCCTCCATGTTACCTACACTACACGTCAAGGAGAAACAAGATAAACCACAGGCACGCCGTGGGGCGCGCACGATGCGTGTAGTCAGCGTCCGACGTAACGTTCGCATGTACTCGCCAGACTTGGTCAAGACAGCTGCGGGCTGGGCGTCCGCCCCTCGATTCGGTCAGGACTCCAGTCGTGGATTGGCCGGTTCAAAGGAATGGGAGCGTATTGCACCATCTGCGCTCAAGTTGCAGCCACGTTACTCTGAAGGATATAAGAAGAGAATGGACATGCCTGCGAGTTTCCACCCCTACACAGGCCCCACTGCTGGAACATCATCTGCTACCTCAAGCACCTCCTCAGCAACGTCGAAGTCGAGTGACGAGAAAGATAAACCTGGTTTGGGCATCAGGGAAGGCGAGGACCGCTTCAGGAACCTCACTGAGTTGAAGTGGGGTGAATTCGAGGCCTCGGGCTTTGGAACGACGGCAGCCAATGACAAGAAGCTTCAGTTCGACCTCACCGAGAGTGAAAGGACGGTAAGTTTGTGAGCGTGACTGATATGACATGAACTGAGCTTCTCGGCAGTCTCGGTCAGCAAAGCGTGCGACGATGAACTGGAACGATTTTTCTGCCATTGGTTTCAATCGCACGGATGCTCGCCTCAGTGCTACACTCCAGTTCAGCACCCCCGTTGCTCATTCCATATCATCCTGGCCGACGAAGAACGAGAGCATTACCAAGAAACTGAAGAAAACACAACGTGCTCTTCCTCCATTTGGTTGGGACACCGAGCCTGTCATGGGATCTGAAGAGATGATTGAGGAAGCATTCATGGACGTCTTCTGCGACCTGGTATACGGAGGTGGGTGGATGGACATTGAGCGTGGTGAGGAGACTGACAGGGAGTGCAATTGGGCTTTGGTAAACTTTTGTGTCATTGTTTGAAATGGTGCCTCTCACTGACCCATATCACGCAGATCGAGTTCAAGTCTCTTCCACTGAACAAGAACTCGACCCCCGGAGGCGATCCTCGCACCGCAGCTACCGTCTTGTTGTTTGAAGAGTTCGTGCCGTTGGAGTATAGACAGCAACTCGCAAAAGAGTCTGGAACAAAGCGTCGGCTGCCCTTTCTGTTCTCGCCGTCCAGCAAATCGAGGCCGTGGAAACCTGCTGCGACGTTGAATGGCCGGCCTTACGTTATAGGACACGTCCCTAAAAGTCCGACTCTCCGCGAGGTGGAATTTGAAGGGATGCTAAGGTCCAATGGCAGCAAAATACTTTCGTTGTCGAAAGCCGCTCCTGCGATCGCGGTCTCCCCGGCGCCACATGAAGACAGTGACCATACTGCACACTCGCGACCAGGTACCACAGGCTCTGGCCGTGCCTCTCCAGCAAGGCAATTGGAACGCGTACCCTCAGACTCTCCTCTTACCCCTGGTACTACCAAGCGGCGGTTTCGCATTCCGGTGCCCAGTCCTTCTGTAGTGCGACGCTCAACGCTAGTGCCAGCTGAGTATTCGACCGTGGATTTTGAGACGCGCTTAGCGAGTTACAGTGATGATGAACTGAATGAGAGTGCCCTTACGCCCGCGGAAAAGCATGAACGGAGGATGTCGAGAGATGACGCTTGGGTGGATATACTTGTCGCTGCCCATAGTCGCAGGCTGGGGTCGCAAGAAGCGGAACGTCGTCCCGGAGGAAAGGGTCTCAAAGGCGGGCGCTCCGATCCCGAGCTGGCCAGTCAAGAAATTGCGTTGGTTCTCGCTGGCGTTCGTGCGCGTTCTCCGTTGTCTGACGAAGAAGAGATACAACCACGTCAACCGGCAGCGGATGTACTTCCAAACACAACCCCCCAGGAGAAACCAAAGGAAGGACAAGATCCTGACATCGAATCGGTGATGTCGTACCCCAAGAGCAAACGAGTTGGATATTTTGACCTGCATCCTGAACGACGTCCTGGAGGGGGGATACCTCTATCGGTACGACCGCAGGTTAACGCAAACGACTCTGATGGTGATGATGTGCCAGATCACCTGGTATTTGGGGCGCTTGAAAACATTGTTATTCCGGCGCCGGACCCAGTGAGGCCGTCGTTCGAATCGGAGGGGAGCGAATATGGCCCCTCTGCGACTTCTTCGCCAACTCGCGAAATAGATGTTCCCGAATTTGTCGAGTACGAAAGGAGCAGAGAAGAAAAGGAGAGCTCACATTCCCGAGCCGAATCCACGACGTTACCGCAACTCACACAGTCCAACAACGACTTCCTGAAGTCTACACCGCAGAGCAAGACTGCGTCACTCATTGAAATGTACCGCGAACGAGAGAGGCAGAGCCTCACTCCCGCTATGCCATCCAAACTTCCAGTTCGATCCGCACCACTACCGCCCAAGAACGGTGAACTCCCCCCAATTCCCCCCTCTGTTAGAATTCCATCTCCCGTCTCTGTGCCTGAATCAGACCCGCCAGAGATTGGAGACGAAGCTGAAGCTGAACCCGAAGCTGACTACCTATCGCCACTGGATCCGAATCTGTTGTTCGCAGAGTCCGGTCGCAACAGTCCAGGGCGATACATCCATGGTGCCCCTCTTCACAACGTTGTGGAAGAAGAAGAGGAAGAATGAGTTCAAGTTCATATGTAAAGTATGTTGGATTCTGAAAAAATTCCATATGCTCGTGACTACCACCGATACCTCGATCCGTTTTACCCCTTTTTTTTGTGGATGGACAGCGGTCGACTTCAGCTTCCGTATGGTCCGTTCGTTCATTATTCTCTAGTTGTGTCTTCACTTTCTCTTGCCCTACTTTTACTTTATACGAATTCGTTTCAATTTGCTAACTCGAAAGTGTTTTTCTTCATTCTAATGACCAATCCCTGGAGTACCTGCCAATCGTTGATAATTTCCTAGTAGCTAGTATGTTGTCCTCTCCTTTGTCCTCTCAATCGCCCCTTTCCTTTGCAGTCTACGATCGTCTATTATTTAGTGCAGTGCATACGGTTGTCTTTTGGATATCTAAATAGGATCATGAATTCAGTTATCGCTGGGAAAGAGAGTCGTCACGGGGGCCGTTGCCAGTCGATAAGATATCAGGACGGCTTTGATACACTCCTCTTCCATGGTTGTTCCAGACCGATCCATCAGGATTTGCGCAGACCGGGGTGGTACGTTTTGTGACGTCCATACGTGAGTTCAACCTTCGTACTCAGTAGTCGAGTTCTGGACTCCCGACACCAACACCCACGCCGATACAGATCCTACCCTGACCCAGAACGTCCTGGCGAACGCAAAGAGCTCGTAGTAAAGCTTTGTGAGTGTGTATGATCTCCACCGGACGTATAGACGGACTGACGTACGGCGGCGTCATTGTCAGTGTCCCAAGATCCAAACAACTACAACGATGCGCCGACAGAGGGAATTCGGAGAGTGTTAGAGGCCGTGACGGGGGAGAAGATCAAGCGCGGGAGCGTGCTCGATACGAGCAAGATCGGTGCGTTCGTCCTGCTACCGGCGAGCAGTCTGCCTCTCTCTTCCACTCCGTCTTTCCTCCCACACTCTGCCCCCACTGCGTGCCAACGGACGCTCACGCACAGTCATAGATTACATCCGACTGTCTACAACGGTCGCTACCAATGCACTCTTGGAACGCAAAGGCCACCGACATGCGTTGCTCATCACGAAAGGGTTCAAAGACCTCCTCTTGATCGGGAACCAATCACGTCCGCGGATCTTTGATCTCAACATCCGACGCCCGTTACCACTCTACTCGGAAGTCGTCGAGGTGGACGAGCGGGTGACGCTCGTCGGGTACACCTCTGATCCCCAGGCCGAGGAGCACGCAGTGCAATGGCATCAAGATGGCTCTGTGCAGCGTGGCTATAGGGGTCCTGGTTGGGATGGTGTGGGTGATGCAGAGGGACCGGGGGAGATCGTGAGAGGGATATCCGGAGAAGCCGTCCGGATTTTGAAACGACCAGGTCTGTACGCGGGTGTCTTGCGAACACTACCAATGTTCGATCCCTTGCACATCCTCGACGCTCATCTCTTTCTGATATGCCATGTGAACAGATCCAGAGGTCGTGCGACGAGACCTTGAGCGCTTATATGAGGCGGGCTACCGCTCATTGGCCATCGTCCTCATTCACTCATACACGTTTCCCGATCATGAGACGCAGATCGGAAAGCTGGCACGCGAGATTGGGTTTACTCAGGTCTCGGAATCGTCGCAACTCCTTCCGATGATTAAAGTCGTCCCACGAGGGATATCGTCTACCGCGGATGCGTACCTCACGCCGATCTTGCGCGACTACCTGGATGGTTTTTTCAAAGGATTCGATACCCAACTCGGGGATGGTCGGATCAAGAGTCCCCGCGTCGAATTCATGGGAAGCGATGGTGGTCTCTTGGACCTCAACAACTTTTCTGGACTCAAGAGTATTCTGAGTGGACCTGCTGGTGGTGTGGTAGGGTATGCCTTGACGAGTTGGGATGAGAAGAGAAGGTACCCAATCATTGGGTGCGTTTTTTTTTCGCTTCTCCCGAGTGTCTGATCTGACCAAGCTCTGTAGGATTGATGTAGGCGGAACCTCAACTGACGTGTCGCGTTTCGACGGTCGCTATGAAGTCGTGTATGAAACCACGACCGCGGGGGTGACTATTCAGTCACCGCAACTCGATATCAATACCGTTGCTGCTGGGGGAGGCTCGTGCCTCACCTTCCGCAACGGTTTGTTCCTGGCAGGGCCAGAGAGCGCTGGCGCCGAACCAGGTCCGGTGTGTTACAGGTAAGCATCAGTAAGCTAACAACGAGGACTCTGTGTAATAGCACTCGATGCAGAAAGGGTGGCCCGTTGGCCGTGACAGACGCGAACCTTCTCCTCGGACGCTTAATTCCAGATTACTTTCCAAAGATATTTGGAAAGTCGGAGAACGAGCCACTGGACGTCATTGCATCCCAAACGGCTTTCGAGGAACTGGCCAGAAAAATCAATGAGACGCAGGAGCGACCGTATGAGTTGGACGAGATCGTGTACGGGTGGGTGCCGGAACTGGACACACGCAATATGAGAGTCCTGACAAACACAACAGTTTTATCAAAGTCGCGAACGAGACGATGTGTCGTCCGATTCGCGCTCTGACGGAGGCCCGAGGGTACTCCACCGGAAAGCACGTGTAAGTACTGCGTTGCGAGTCAAGGGACAGGTTCGCTCATTCCCTGCAGACTAGCGAGTTTCGGCGGTGCAGGTGGTCAACATGCCTGCGACATCGCGAGCATATTAGGAATTAAAACGATCCTGATACATCGTTACAGCTCTATTCTATCTGCCTACGGACTCGCGTTAGCCGATCGGTGAGGGGAAAGATACACATTCATACATTCGACTCACGTTCCATTCTGGTAGTGCATTTGAGCTCCAGGAGCCATCTTCGGCATTCTATTCTAGATCCACACGCGCTTCCCTCCTTGCTCGCCTGGATAAGCTTACAAGCGATGTCCGGGTAGAGCTTGCTCGTCAGGGCTTTGAAGGCGATCGGGTGGTTATTGAGCGAATGTTAAATATGCGTTTCGAGGGGACGGACACTGCGTTGATGGTCTTGCCCAACGCAAGCGACGGTGATGGAAAGGAGGACTTTGAGGCGGCTTTCAAGAGAGTCTACAAGTCGGAATTTGGATTCCTGTTAGAAACCAAGACGATCATTGTGGATGACGTCAAGGTAAATCTTTCTGATTCAATCTTGGAGTGTGCCTTGCTCATCGCAGCAGGTACGCGGTATCGGAAAGACGTTTGATTCTCTAGGGAAGTCGGTTTATTCCGAGGTAGAACGACTTCCGAGAAATGCAGTGGGGCGTTGGCAAGCGGCGTCTACGCACAGCGTCTATTTTGACAAGGTCGGACGCGTACATGACACTCCTGTGTTTTTGTTGGAGCAGTTGAAGGTCGGGGATGAAGTGACTGGACCTGCGATGATTATCGACGATACACAGACAATCGTGGTGGTTCCCGAAGCAAAGGCGGTACTGTGTAGCAAACATCTCTACGTGACGCTGGAGTAGAAAATTTCCATTGACAGTTTACATAAAGGTGCAATGATATGAATCTTCTAGCCTTATTAGACTTCATTAATAGATGATATGCTCGCCTCATGATTGAGAGGGCAGAAAAAACGATACTGTCACTTCAAACTGTCAAATGTGTTGCTGACTACTTTCAATGACAGGCTCGCTATCATGACGACTTGGGACTTGAAGCTTGAAATGCGTCCGTCGGGCTGAGACGGAAGACCAGATAGTGGTGACCCTGGCAACATCCCTGACCCGGAAACTGAAAACATTTTCATAGTCGCCGCTCCCTGACCTCACCCCGTACGCGATATTGGCGATGTGGGCCTCAGCAAAGTTTTAAATAATTGAGTAAGTCTGCCGGGCGAGTGCTCACTCCCTTCCTATATGTACTAACATCCACCCACCAGAACACGTCGCACAATTGACCATGCAATTCCTTTCTCGCCGTTCAGTCGATCCTTTGACCCCTACATCGCCATTCAGGAACAAAGGCTATCCCCAGAAGCCGTCTGATCTCCCACAAACCCCACGGAACCGGGCTCGATCCGAAGCCAGCCTCTTCAGGCGTGTCTCAACTCTCTTTACTGCCCGTCGACGGATCCCCTCGAAGACATCATCATTTTCGCAACCAAAAGCAAAAGCCAGTCCTCCAGGCATTGAATACAAATGCTCCCGTCATTGGTCCATGCTCCCCAGAGTTTCCAGCGACACCACCCCACAATCCTCCCTTGAAATTCGACGGCCCAGCGGTCTGGGAAGGCGAGCAAGTATACTCGAGTCCGACGACTCCCTCACTGACAGTGAGAGGGAGGGCCAGCAAGAAGCGCGTATGGTCCCAACAGGGTTCGCAAGCTTGCCGAATTTATTAGGTGGCGCATATCATTCGCCAGGGGGAGTGACGTATCCGCCTCTCAAGCTTCCTCGCATGCACAGCACGGCTCTTCCCGACTCCATTCTCCGAGTCGTCGTGGAATTCCTTTCACGAAACGATCTCGTTGTCGTTGCGCTCGTGTCCCGCGGGTTCTGCACCGCTGCCAGACATGCATTATACCATTCGCTCGATGTCCGGATGTTCACGGAGTCTTCGTTACGGAGGCTCTATGATGTCTTGGCACGCAGGGAGGAGCTCGCAGCGCTGGTCGTTTCCTTTTATTGTCACTCTTGGCCATCATGGGACCTTGCTTCGCAAGATGGTCATGTTTCTTCCATTCCTTCAGACGATGTCCGTCAAGCGCTCCAGAACATGTACAATCTCAAATCCCTTACAGTTGCCTCTTTCGCGTCCATTCTCTCTTACACGCCATCCCTGACATTCTCTCTGACGCATTTGACAATCCTTGATAAGAAGATAACACAATCGCAGCTGGTAGTCATGCGTAGTTGGCTTGCCACACAACCGTCTCTCGAATCTCTCTCTTTCCCTCACCTCGTTGAGTGCACCAGTACCGACCCATCATTCATTGACGAATGGGCCTTGGTCGCTGATCCGTCACAGACAAACGATGACGGTCCTTTCAGTACCATACTTCCGGGTCTCAAGTCGTTGCGTGCATCCACAGAAATAGTCTTAACGCTCTGCACTGCGATGCACAATCCAATAAAGCACCTCACGCTGGATGTTCACGGGACACTTTACAAGGGTTTGCGCCCTAGCGCCGTGCTCCGCCCTCTAGGCGGGGTTCGTGATATGCACATCATCTTCGCGCCCGAGGTCGACAAGAGGACGGTCGAAAAGTTTCTCGGCGTCACGGGCAGTATGCTGACAGGGGAGGACAAGACAGAGGCAATGAAATCTCTTGAAGTAGAAGTATCGTGGACAGATGACGATGCTGCTGAGGTATGTAGCCGATGACCTCTCTCATTCGCGTGGCGTTGATTATTATTATTTTCGTTCTTTTGCTCACTTAGACGCTTTACGGGATTGTCACTTCTATCATATCGCGTTTTCGGGGATTAGAAACGCTCAAGTTGACGTCGCCATTTCGCTCTATCCAAGCGCCTGTTCCCGTCTCTCGGCCCGTGAGCCAATTGCTGCTCTGCCCGCCCAGTCCTCCTTCACCTCTCTGGATGACACCCTCGTCCGGTCCCCCGTCGGAATACGCTGCCACTCTGCGTGGCAGTTGGGTCCAAAAAGAATTCGTCGCGTGTGGGACCGAGAAGAATTACGCCAAGACGTGGACGAAATACTGTCCATCCTTGTCCGACATCCAGTTCGACTTTTCGTGTTCTACGACAGACGCAGACGTAGAATTGTGTGGGGTGTGGTTTAGACGGAAGATGCCCATGTCGTTGTCGTGACTCTGCGCGAGAGCCACCAGGCCTGTAATTTGTTGTTCCCATCATCATTCGTTCAATTATTTATTTTTATTCGTTTATGGCTTGATTTTAGTCGTACATGCTAGTTCGAAGACGCATTTGTATAGATAGTTGTATTAGCGTCACATAGAGTCATTGCTTTGGATCCTCTATGAGACATACATACTGATAAGGACCTTAAGATGGAGTTTGATCAATGCCCGCCTGGTCGACGTGATCTGCGGTGACGACTGTCTGTGTATTTGTCCATGTTTGTACCTAATATCGCGCTCTCAACGACGTTCTCACCTATCGTCCGGCTTGCGTGTGGCACATCGACGTCGTCCATGTCGACAATGGAGCCAGGGCAACAACAACGTACCTACAGAGCCACTCGTGCGAACGGACTCGATGGCGGAAGCGCAGCAAGACGTCCCCATCATACCAACAAACGATGGGTCGCGGAGAGCGTTACCGGACGAAGCGGCGCGGGCAGCTCTCACACTGGGAGTGACACAGAGCGTTGGGAGAGAGGTGGACACAGAGGCGGTGGTAGAGGAAGACCTCGTGGTGGTCGTGGCAAGTTCGGCAATACCTCAGTCACTTTCCGCCGAAATGGCGCTCTCGACGGAGCAGCCACGGGAAGCGAGGGAGAACACAGTGAAATGGAGGAGGAGCACCAAGTTGACGAGATGGATTCGAATGAACCAGAGACGCCGGAGGAACGCGAAAGTTTTTGGCAAGAGGTGAGCTGCAAACTTGGTTTTCTATTGCTGCGCTCTCCATGCTCTCATTCTCTAGTTGGTCAAGACTCGTGACATCGAGCGCAAAAAAGCCATTGCAGAAGGCAAGATGGACGATCCGCACCAACCCAAGCGTCTCGAAGACGCGATCACCATGGTCGGCACTTGTATGGACATGTGTCCTCGCTTTGAACGATATCGACGTGAACGCGAGAATAACCTCTTCGAATGGGAAACGGTGGGGATTCGTGGCTTTCCAATGTAAGCGACTTCGAGGTTTTTGCGCTCATCTTTTTCCTAGATTCCTCTTACCAAGAGGGTGGATCATAAACGAGCCGTCAAAGCGTATGAGCGCGCGGCTGGGGACAAGACGCTTCCCTCAGACCTTCGACCTCCGGATGTCCTCAAGGTACATTTCCTCCCCTTGAAGCCGATTTTTGCCCTTGTCGATAACATTCCCCAGCGCACTCTTGATTACCTCTTTCACGAACTTTTACCACACGGTGGATTCTCAGAAACATTCAACTTCATCCGGGACCGCTCCAGAGCTGTACGAAATGACTTTACCATGCAACATGAGATGGGTCCCATCGCGATCGAATGTCACAGCCGTTGTGCTCGGTTCCATATCCTTGCCATTCACGTCGAACGCGATCGTCGAGGCTTTTCCGTTGCCATGGAGGAACAGCAGCTCATGAATAGTAGGTTTATCGTGACTCGATTGATGTCACGTATGACCGATGCCCCCGCAGCTCTACAAAGCTTAAAGGAGTTTTACGTGGATCAACGCGGTCATTATCAGTCGCCGACCGAGCTAGAAATACGCGTTTACCATCGCCTCATTCACATCCGCGACCAAAGAGAGCGCCATGACGATATACCACAGGCTTTACTCAACCATCCCGTATTTGAGCTGACTACAAAATTTCGTGCCCGCGTTCAGGCCAAGAGTGCTCCTATCACCAAAACTTCCCCTCTTGTTGTTGATGCGGAGGCGATGCATATATTCGCCGAGCTAGCTAGTGTCCTACGCCGTGAAGGCAATGTCGTTATGACCTACCTTGTCGCATGCATTCTCGAACGACACTTTGGCAAGGACACCATCGAGGACATCGAGTCGATCCGAGGCGATCTTTCTTATTCCGATATCATTGACGGCTATAATGGAATGGGCTCTCAGGAACAAGACACAGATATCGACGTTTCCGTAGTGGATGAAACTGAAGATCAAGTTGAACTTCCCGCTCCTCCCTCCCATGAATCTCCCACGGTGTTACAACCGAGTGGGACTCAGTGGCTAACTGATACCTTTGGCCCCAAGCCGACACAGTCTGCCTTCTTCAAGCCTGCTGATTCGCCTTCGCAGACTTCTGCACAACCAGTGCAGTCGGCATTCTCTAATCTAAAGACAATTCCGAACGCATTTGGCACGGCCTCCTTTGACACACAAAGTCCATTTACGAATGCGGGATCTACCGCTCCCGCAATCCCTGCCTTCGGACCGATCAAAGATAACAATGCGGCATCAGTACCCGGTTCGCTTCCGCACAGAGTTACAGGTATGTTCGTGACGACGGACACAAACAGGTCATTTAAACCCGTGCATTAGAAGCCTCTGGCACTTCCATCGATTTCTCGACTGCTTCGTCCGTTTCGTCCTCTCCACCTTTCATTCCGACCCCAGCGGGGTCCCAGTCGACGACCTTTGCACTTCAAGCCGAGCAGTCATCACCAATTTCTACAGTGTTTCCTCAGGCTACCCAACCCAATGGATTTACTTTTGCTTCGGCATTTGGCTCAGAAGCATCTCCTTCGAAATCACTCAACCCTTTGGCACCTACATTCACCCCCAAACCAATGTTTACCACACCTAGTGGTTTCGGCGGATTTGGCACATCTACCTCGTCTACATTCAGCATCACGCCCCCAAACAATGTACGTTCTTTTACTGAGAACCGCCAACCCAGTGTCCCTACCCCCATTTCGAAAAAGGCACCAATATCGAAATCCCGACTAACTCAAGAGCATTCCATATCTGACTCGGTTGTGTCGGAAACGCCCTTTGTCTCCTCTCCCCCCTCCATGGACTCAACCTCTCTAGAGGATAGGATAGATCAGACTCCACTTTCGCAACCTCCACTTCTCAACCGACGCCAGCCAATCTCGTTGCCCCCGACTCCCACTGCAACCATGTTCATCCCTTCATCCCTCCCTCCGTCACGAAAGTCTAGCTTGAAGAACATACAAACGTCCTGCCTCTCGGCTGTTCCAACAGAAATACTGAGCCCCCTTGTCATCCATTCACCCGTCTCGAGGTCCTCGATACCAGCCCTCTTCCGCAGAGAATCCCTTCAATCCCCTCTAAAACCGGTCGTCAGTGCCGCGGACATCAAGGCGGAAGCCGAGCCCCCCGTCGAAAAGCTGAATACGCCTCTTGTCACTGGGCCGCCTCCCGCGGAGAAACTTGGCCGGAAAGCGACGGCCCTTCACTTTGCACGTCGGGGTTGGCTGGTGAAGCAGGCTTTCTCCAAGTGGCAACATCGATTCAATGATCAGGTCAAGTGGATCGAGGCGTGCCGACGAAGCACGCGTTACAAGGAAAAGGTGCAAGCTGAGCGTTTGTCGCGCAGCGTCGGTGGGTCTCCCCAGGTGAACGGTCGCACCCATCAAAAAACGCCATCCGAACCCCGCGCGCCGCTGAAGAAGCGTCTGCGGGTGCGCTTATCTGGGGAATACCAACCCCCGGCAAACGATGAAGAACTTGCGAGACGATTTGAAAAGGTTACCCATTCAATCAAATTATTGTCGATCGTTGACTCAACTCTTCGTTAGAATCACGAGGAACATGCGCTTCGATGGGCGCGTGGGTCGTTCCTGGGTGTACTCGGAGACTTTTTGGAGTCGACGAGCAGACCGCTGCCTAACGATTGGTCTGCATGGTTGTCACTCAATCAAGAGAGCGACGGGACGGCTATCTGGCTGGAACAAAAGTTCAACGTCCCAGATTCGGGAAAGTGGGAAAATGGGAACATATTCCAAATACCGATTTCAAGAGACCACGTCGAGTTGGCGCGTTCGTATCCTGGCGTCATTATATTCGAACGTACTCCATTGACGGGCGTCACGGATATCTTGGGAAGGTGGGATAGATCCGTTTTTCATTTGTTGTTCTGAATGGAGATTGCAGGAAATATCGCGTTTTAGAAGATTGTACTCGCCTGCGCGAAATCCTTGAAGCCTTTCCAACAGACCGACATTATATCCCCTCGTTACTGTGCATTGCGTGGTCTGAACGAGATCCGGATTCGTCCAAGGACTTTGAGGATATGGTTGGTGGATCGACTCTGCTCGTTTTCCCCTTGTTTCATTCGTTCATAGGTTGGATCGATGGTGGAAGGCACCATGCTGACATCGGCGCACGAGCTCTTGATCTCTACAGCTGCTTTAGATATGGAATCGAAGTTGGAAGAGTTGTTGCACGTCATTCCATTTGATCTCGAAGGTCGACTTGTGAAACGTGTCTCTTTGAATGGTGGGTGGAGCCCATGGACTCGATGGCTCGGCTATTCACGTATGTACCACTCGCAGATCTTTTCAAGATATGGGAACATGAATGGGAGGAGACGACGACGAGGTGGCTTGGCAACTGCATCATTTACGGGGAGTGTGAGTGCGTTCCATGCGTGGGATGGGAAGACGTTTTTGACCACGTTTCGGAGTAGTTAATTGGGACCTCTACGCAAAATTACTAGAAGGCTGTGCACGTCTTTTGATTCAGGTCATCAGCTCTGTGACTGGGCTACTACGGGATGGTGCCCCAAGCGACCTTGGCCACTTGCAGTTGGGCAAGGACATGGACTCTGGGTAGGTCGAATTCGAAATCGCGCAAACAACGCACTGAGTATGTCGTAGCACAACCTTTGATGCGGTCCTGCATTGGCTGCAGGCTCTTCCCAAGACTGAAACTACTGTGTCGTTGATAGACGACATCAGAGCACATCGGAACCTTGGCCGAGGTAAGCGTCAGTGTGTAGCCCTGGACGAGACACTCATTACCTTTAGATTTCCCAACGATGACCTTTCTGCCCCAGCTGTATGCACTTGCGCGTTCTGTTGCAGCGTACGCTGCAGACGTCGATCCTGAGGCCACACAGTTTGTTTCTCGATCTCGGTTGGTTGATGTATCGAGAGAGGCTCAGAGGTTGAGGGCGATGTTCGAGGAGGAGATGAATGCTTTTCATATTGCCAAGCTCAAACCTTCAAAGCGACTTGCGTCCTTTGCCGAGACGAGCTCGAGCAGGTGCGTCACAGCTCTTCTTCGAGAGCGCGTCGTTGAACATGTTGGATTTCCAGAGGGTCCACGCCGAGGTTAAAGAAGCAACGGGTGTCGCTGTCTGATGAATTACCCACAGACGAGGAGACGAGCTCGCATGGCAGTCCGACCTCCCCCTCGCTAAGCAGTCCGACCTCTGCCCCGTCAGAGCCCGCCAATCCCACGATCGTCACGCCTGCCATGCTACGTTCCCTGACCAAGGATATCCGCGCCAAGTATGGTGTTGCTCAAACTGACACTCTTTTTACTTCTGTTTCTCGATGATTTTTTTCATTGCATTGGCGTCGTCTGTACTCGTTCGACCAAGCTGTACACTGATTAACTTCTGAGGGAGGTGCTAATACCATTTATGGCAATAATAATAAATTAACTCCAAGTGTTGCTTGCGCTCTGCCATGATGAGTGCCTCGACGAGTTCTCAACCAAGAAAGCCCACCGTCATCATCACGATCGGGATGGCAGGCGCGGGCAAGTCGACCTTTGTACAGCGTCTTAATTCCCATCTGCACACCGTCAACTCCTCGCGGCCACCATACATTCTCAATCTCGATCCCGCAGTCGCGCATGTGCCGTTTGAACCCAACATTGACATTCGCGATACGGTGGATTACAAACAGGTCATGAAGCAGTGTGTCACTGTCTCCTCTAGGAGGTCCTTTTTTTATGTCACCAACGACGTTGGCAAAGGTATAATCTAGGTCCCAACGGAGGGATCTTGACGGCGCTGAATCTGTTCACCACCAAGTTTGATCAAGTGTTGGAATTGGTGGAAAAGCGCGCCGAGACAGTCGAGTGCGTGTTTTTTTTTCTCGGATACGAATAGCTCATGTCGTCGTCGATTAGCCATGTCATACTCGACACGCCTGGTCAGATTGAGATCTTTACCTGGTCCGCATCGGGGGCTATCATTACCGATGCCATCGCATCCTCATTTCCGACTGTGGTGGCGTACATCATCGACACCCCGCGGACGACAGCACCTGCAACATTCATGTCGAACATGCTGTATGCATGTAGGTCCGTGACCCTTTTTTTACTCTCCTATTCTCGATGCACGTTCATCGTGTGGACTTATCATTTCGCTTGTTTTCTTCTGGACAGTATCTTGTACAAGACGAAACTACCGTTTATACTCGTGTTTAACAAGACGGACGTGGCGTCGCACGAGTTTGCGATCGAGTGGATGCAGGATTTCGAAGCATTTCAGGCGGCGTTGGCGTCGCATCCGGGATCGCGGGATGCGGACGGCGAGCCGACATACATGAATAGCCTGATGAATAGTATGAGCTTGGTGCTTGACGAATTTTACAAGCACCTCAAGGTGAGTTTTTCGAGGTCACGAGATGGCGATTGGTGATGTCGTTAGGCTGTGGGTGTCTCCAGCATGACAGGTGACGGAATGCAGGCGTTCTTGGACGCCGTGGAAGAGTCCAGGGATACGTACGAGAAGTAAGTTTTTTTCTGGCCATTTTATTTTCGCGCCTGCATGCTGGGTTTTCTTTGCGTGAGCATTACGGATCGTGTGATTCATATATCTGCTGGATCTAGGGAGTACGTTCCAGAACTGGCGCGCGCCCGCGCTGCTCGCGAGAAATCGCTGCAAAACGTCAAAGAGGCGTCGTTGAGCCGGTTCATGCGTGATCTTGCCGTGGATCGCGACAAGAATCCAAGTGCTACGCCGAATGACCGCTGGGAATCAGAGGAAGAAAACGAGGACGAAGACGAGGACCTGGACGTTGACGTTATTGATCAAAGTGAGCGGTTTGGCGGTATATTGTGTGCACAGACTGAGTTGGGCGATAGGCGAGGAGTCGTGGCCAGGGCAATACATTGATGTGACCCGCATGCGACGGCAGGACGAGCAGATAAACTGGCCGAGACCGGGATGAGGGTGACACGTGTATGAGTGAGAGTCGAACGATTGTATCTAGGGGATGGGAACACTTTCTATGACGACGAGAAGGTCGTTTTGGGTATAGCGTGTTTGAGACGCGAATTGTGTGAGACCCAGGGGGAGGAGGAGAGCGGTGGCGGTGATTGAGACGTCAAGCTAGTTCGGCTTAGTAGTATTTAACGACCACCAATCAATCGTCAAGTCTTTTCACCTCCCCGCATCATCACCGCCTTTCTTCGTCGCTCTCTTGGTGTCCTTTGCTCGGATCATATGGATCGGTATGCGACTCGTGCGTCGTGCTAGACGGTGCTGATATCTCTCCTTGATCACCCCTCAGCTACGCCAAGATCGAAAAAGTCGGTGCGTATCGCAGTACGACTGCACACGCGCTGTCGTCAATAATGACCCTCGTGTGTGGCATGGATACCCTGCAGGCGAAGGTGCGCCCGTCTTCACCGTTCCCTGTCACCTCGCTGACGTGGTGCGTGCCCGCCACACGCACAGGAACGTATGGCGTTGTTTACAAGGCCAGGGATGTGACCACCAACCAGATCGTCGCACTCAAAAAGATTCGGCTCGAAGCAGAAGACGAAGGCGTACCGAGTACTGCCATTCGCGAGATCAGTCTGTTGAAAGAGCTCAAGGACGACAACATCGTCAGGTACGTCAGCACGCGCTCTCAAATCCCACATCGTGCAAGTGTGCTCAGTGTGCACTCGAGTATAGGTTGTTGGACATTGTACATGCAGACCAAAAACTCTATCTCGTGTTCGAGTTTCTGGACGTCGACTTGAAGCGCTATATGGAACATGCCAATACGGGCGGCACACCGATTTCGATCGATATATGCAAGGTGCGTCGTGTTTTCGTGGACTTGGGCGCTGCGTGTGTGGAAACCACTTTTGAGGCTATGCAAGGATGAACGCGTGAAAGTGGAGACGCTTCTCCGTTTATTGTTCACTTGCTGCGTTTCATCAATACGATCCGGTGCTTCCCTTGATGGCCCTCCTTTCGTTGCGTTCACGGCGCCGCCGGGTCAGCGCCCTGTATTGATATCACCATCCGTCGTGACGACAGGGGGAAGTTACGCGCCGGATCACGTGATGTGTCATCTTGCCGTACTGGGCTGACCTTACACGTTAGAAATTCACTCATCAACTCAGTTCCGGGCTCCTTTATTGCCATTCGCATAGAATTCTCCACCGTGATCTCAAGCCCCAAAACTTGCTGATCGACAAACGCAACAACCTCAAGCTTGCTGATTTCGGCTTGGCGAGGGCGTTTGGTATTCCCATGAGGACGTATACCCACGAGGTACGCGACACATGTTGCTATACGTTTCGTGCTATTTACGTGGATGGCCTAGGTCGTCACACTTTGGTACCGAGCCCCTGAAGTCTTGCTCGGGTCCAGACATTATTCGACTGCGATCGATATGTGGTCTGTTGGATGCATATTTGCGGAAATGGTCATGCGAGGAAATCCGCTTTTTCCTGGCGATTCTGAGATTGACCAAATCTTCAAGATTTTCAGGTATGTCCTAGACGATATGTGCTAGTTTTGTTTGCTGAGATGGATACAAGGATCATGGGGACGCCAAACGAGCAAATTTGGCCTGGTGTCAGTCAACTACCCGATTACAAGGAGACGTTCCCCCAGTGGACCAGACAAGATTTGCGCAACATTGTGCCTGCCCTGGACGATATGGGCATCGACTTGCTATCGGTGAGTGGGCGTGTGTCGACCTTTGGCACCCGTGCTCATCGGTTCCTCTAGCGAACGTTGACCTATGACACGGCGAAGCGGATCTCAGGTGGGTCATAGTTTTTTTACCAGGGCGAGCGCCGTTCTGATTGCTTGTAGCGAAACGTGCGCTGGTTCACCCGTGGTTTGCTGATTACAATTCATGAGGATTTGAGTAGCTAGTGTTAGAGTTACTAGGCCCATGTCGTAGTAGCACTTGTTTTCGCATCGGAGAGGTGGGCCGAACTGTTGCCATGAATGGACGAGTGACCGGAGACACGCACAGGTGATAAAGGCAGCGCATCGCCATTTGAGTCACAGTCACTCTCTCCTCCTCCTCATCCCCCTCCTCCTGCCCTTCCCACATCCAAGTTGCTCGCTTCCTCGTTCGCCATGGACGACGACGTCCAATATCTCGGTACAAAGCTCGCTGCTCCACACGACAACCCCTGTCAACCCCACCCTTCCCTTATGGGCATGTCCTCCCTCTCCAACCCCCTCCCGCATGCTGCTCACACCCCTCTCCGTAGGAATCATCCTCCACGTCGAGAAATGCGGCGACAAGCCTGCTCACGACCTCACCTTTTACCGCGCCTGCTCAGGCTATGTCAACATCGGCCGCAAATCGGGATCCGATGATAGGTCGATGCGACGAGAAAACGATGATCACAATGCTGTATTTACATGCCAAGTCGTCAGTGCGAGACACGCCAAGCTCGTCCTCTCGGATAGCGGCCAGGTAGCATGTCCCGCCCACCCATCTCCATCCAGCGCTAAGGGCTCATGCGGGGTTCCGTTGACAGGTCTACGTCGTCGATCTCCACTCTCGACATGGAACACATCTATCCAGGCGTGGCGAAACAGCGCCGAGGGCACTCCAACCCGAAGTCGAAACCCTGCTTGCCGATGGCGATGTGCTGACCTTCGGCAAGATCGTTGGCGCTGGTTCATATCACGTTTCCCCTGTCATAGTCCGCGTGGAGCTCATGACTGGCTTTTCGTCCTCTGAACTATCTGCAGACCGTGCCCTGACCTCATTTCACCCCCCGAGTCCAGTGCTCGAGATGAGGCCGCGTAAGCTCAGCTCGGGTCGCTATGGACTCCTATCTGCTTCCATCATAGAATCCGATTCACCCCAATCTTCTTGTTCCATCTCTGTGTCTTCGGATGTGGCGTCCTCACAATCAGACCTGGAATCGGATGTGGAAGACGACCATGTATGCGTTCCTCCCCTCTTTCGTGACAGTCAGGGGAAGACGTCGGTCAAGATCCCGGCGTTCCGTAGTTTCATCCGAGAGATGTGTCACAATAATGCCTTGCATTCGCCTGCCGTCTCGGATGTTGTGCTGGATGAGGCTTTGGAGGACGCTCCTGGCTCACCCCCTTGTGCTGATGTCGCCACTAATCCATCTCCATCCCCTGTCATCATCTCTGAGTCTATCCCAAAGTCACGCCCTCTTTCACCGATCGTTTTGGTTACGTCCACACCCTCTGAGGCACAACAGTCGGAGCCTGCTGTCATTGGCGCGTGGCCTGCCTCCAGACCCGAATCCCCCCGCCGTTCGTCGCTCGAAGTGGAAGAAGGGCAATCGGAGGTCCCTTTGGCGCCTGAGCCAGACCATGAACCTGAACCTGAACCTGCTCAGCCATCTCCGTGTCAGACTAGAATCGCCCCCCTTTACTCCAACAATGCGCTGCATGACTTTGTGCAGTGTTTCAATGCGCAATCAACCTTCTTCCCGGGTAGCAGCGGGCCATTCCACTCTATCACATCTGATTTTGGCCTTCCGTCGGTCCCGCCGCCTCCTCTACCTCCTCCGCCACATCGCATGCCTCCCTTCCTCCCTCTCGACAAGGTTGTGACTGAGCGTGTCAGCGCTGAAATTAAAGGGTCATTGAAGAACGTTGAGGCATGTGTCATCCACCTTCTTACTTATTTGTTACTGATGGGCCTGCTCCAGGACCGTGTCCTCGCCTTGCAGGAGACTGTCACTGATCTCAAATCGCGCCAAACCGTGACGGAAGAAGACGTTGTCGATCTTCAGAGTCACGTCGACATGCTCGAGCCCGACTCGGAGCGCTTACTTTGCCGCATTACAGGGGCGGAACGCAACATCGCGACCTTGTCGATGCTCCAGGGCCAGATGACTGCGCTGCAAAATCAGGTGACGACGCTTCGTGCGAAGGTAGATGCACCGGAGCCTCGGCCTGCGGAGACCCCTATGGATGATGTCAAGGCTTGTGCGAACGCCTTGAACAGTCTGGTGTCTGGTGTGTTGTGTTCTTTGGGTTTCGTCGACGACTAATGTATGTGCCTCGTAGAAATGAGGGCTCTGCGCGAAGATGTTGAGAAGCGGATAGAAGCCAAGATGGAGGCAATCCAGAGTATGCGCTCCGAAGCGTTAGATGCGTTGAAGGGGGTGGTCGCTGAAGCTGAGGTCGGACTTTCATCTTGAAACTGGTCACGATCTGATGGTGTCCATTCTAGTCTATGAGGTCCTCAAAACGGAAGCGCAGTGATCATGAAGAGGTGGAGGAAGAGGCGCCAGAGGTCATTGCTGCCGTGGAACCTGCTCCTTGCTCGCCACCCGTTGTAGTGGACGAAATTCCTTTGACTGAGGTGTGCGTCCCCCAAGTTCCTATCCCTCAAGTTTCTCTTTCCATGCCCGACCTTGCTGTTGCCGTTCCCGAAGTGCCTGTTATCGAGGTTCCCACCGTCGAGCCTGTTCGGCCCAGGAAACGTGCCCGAACAACCATGTACACGGTCGCGCAAACAGCAACAGCGATGGCGATCGGTGCAGCCGCCACGTGGTCCGCGTTGGCGTTTTCTTGAGAAAGACCGACTCGTGGTCAAAGTCGTCCACAGTAACATTGTAGGACGAATCATTCTTGTTTCTCGATTTGGTTGATATGGATATGGATTTCTTCTCGCTCCATTTTTTTCTTTTTCTTCGCACGAGGCACACGTAACGCACCAAATTTGTGTAGGATTTACTTTCCCCTCTCGCTTTTCTTTGCTTCACCTCTTGTCTTGCGAACGTTCAAGACGTGAACATGTATTATGCATGCGTCAAGGTAGGATGTATAATATAATTGTGTGGTTGAACGTATGTGCAATGTATGCGATATATATTCCCTCCAATGGGTGTTGTCCTGCAACCAGTTTGATCATTGCCTCCACCAACGTGCGCCGGACAAACGCGGTCTTGCCCCCCGTCCGTCCACCTCATGTTTTACGCCCTCCCTGATTTTCTCTCTGGCCACTCAGCCCAGTGCAACGCTCAAACTGGCATGCATTTTTCTATACACGAGCTCATGTTGGAACAGAGTAGCGCCGGATTAATCCCCATCCTCAACGACTGAGCCTGAGCAATTGAGCAATACATACCTCAAGTGAACAGACGTGACCCATTATGTCAAGTCGGATATGGTGTAACGGCTAACATGGCTGTCTTTCAGGATCAGCTGATCACAGCAGCCCCGGGTTCGACTCCCGGTATCCGAACACTTTTTTTGTGGGATTTTTTCCCCCTGGTATGACTCGTCACTCGAGTGAGTTCCTCCAACCACCAAAATGGATGTACTACACTCCAACATGAACATAAACAGTATTTTTTTTGTTTTGTTTTGAAAAAAGGATGTATGAAATGGACGAGAGAGAGAACATGGTCGATCAAGAAACAAGGAAAGTGGGTATGGATTACAACAATAGCAATACATTGTAGATCAGCGTCCCAATAACCCAACGTCACCGGTCAACGGTGGCAACCTACATCAATCAAACGATCCCATACGCCTGCCGCTCTTGGGCCGTCCACGCAAACACAGGCAGCGCATGTGCCTCAGTATTAAACACCCATTCATTGAGTGGCAAAGGATCCTCGTCCAAGAACAAGAGATAGAGATATTTGAGTGTTTCGGCTAAAAAGTAACTAGAAGGAGAATTGAGAAAAAAAAGGCGATCGCAAACGAGCGAACAAACGGGAGACATACCTTGGCATCGCGTTCGTCGGGCTCGGATGTGCAGTGTGGACATCCCTGACGCTAGTGTACCCCGAGTCAGTCTTGGTGTAGCGTTCGATGGCTTGGAAGACGTCCCAGCCACGATGGCGCCATTTCACGTCACCGGTCGTTCGCCATAGGATATAAAACGACTCGACCGTCTGCGCAAGAACAACAATCAACACGGAATGCGCACACACAGACAGGACCTTACCTCGGGCCGCAGATAATACCCCGGGTTCCAGATCAAATAGTCCCTCCCAAACGTATTTATGTCGCCTTTACGCCGCCCAGGACGTGTCAGCTCCTCGACCGTCACGTTCTCATCTAAAGGACTCGTCCACGGTTTCATATCCCCGACACCCGGCGGCGAGCGTCCCGGTCCCGGTGCTCTTCTCCGTTGCCCTCCCGGCTCGCCTCGACCGGCCTTCCACGTACGCAGCGCATCTATCCACCGTATTGCAGTCGTCTCGTTGACGTCCATCTGCACGATCTCGGGCCCCAATCCCGTCGGCTGATCCGCATAGGTAAGGTAACACGTCTGCGCAAGCCCTTCCGCCGCCCATCGATGCAGGTCCGCCAAATCAAACTCGGCAAGCTTGGCATATGCGTAACGGTCAGCGGGTAAGAAGTCGTCTGCGAGCGCAGTGACATTGATGCCGAAAGCGTCGAGATGGTTGAGGGGCAAGAGGTGTACACCGAGGGCGAGGAGGCCAGGGAAGAAGCAGGCAAGGTGTTCAGCGAAATGGGAAGGGTTTATATCACGTTTCCACATCCGTGCATCGGTAACGTAGAGGAGGTGACGTTCGGGGGTGAGGAAGAGCAGGTTGTTGATGACGTATGAGGTGAATCGGATGTCTGTGTGTGGGGTTCGGGCGGATCAGTATCGGGAATTATAGATATAAACGATAGACAGACACATTTCGAGATTACGCTTGTCTGTACGTGCGGTCATTAGGAATTGTTTGAGGGTATATTCGTGCCCGCTATCTGCGAGGGCACCGACGGTGAGATGAGCTGGGAGTGGTGGTGTGTCAATTGCTTGCGCGGGTAAGAAGTAAGCGACTCACAGTCGGATGGAGCACCTGTGTCGAGATTCCATGCCGTGGGATACATTCCACCGAATCGACCAAGGGTTGCATTGTACAACAAGTCGGTGACCAAGGTAGCCTGTAATGCTGCATGAGCCCCAACTCGGAGTGGGAACAAGCACCAAACACGAACGTGATCGACGTGTTCCTTTTTCCCGGTAATCTTGCCCAGGTATGCATATTCCATCTGAAAGGATGCTATTTCTGCCAGTACACCGGAACGAGACCTGACGTTCTCTCCACTGTAAAAGAAAACGAGTTCAGGATCAACTGCGAAGCTGAGACATCCGAGGAGCTGACTTGTAGGTGTCGACTGCATAAACAGGGAATCCGCTCGTCGTGTTGAACGCAAGTGCTAATTTAGTCGCCAGTTCGTCTGCCTTGTCCCGTAAGAGATCATGACCGGATATAGCATACGCGGCCAACAATCCACCGAGATAGCGAATAACTGTTTCGAAAAAAGGAACGCGATCATTCTAATGGCTAATGGTAAGTGTAACCAAGCGAGGCAAAGAGGGAAGGACTCACGGAGGGCAATGAAAAGTTGGTGTGACTGATGACGGGCAATGCACGTGTATACTCGTCCTCTAACCCCATGAGAAGCATCGTGTCAAGGGAATCCACGGCGGTGACACCCCAACCGTTGAAACTAGGCACACACGAGGTCAAACGTCGGGTGACCTCTCACCGGCCCGGGGACATGGCCACGACCGCACGTTGGAGAGAGGACTCACTTGTCGATGCTTCCGTTGGAGACGGGCATGAGCTCGTCGTGGGGGAATGCGTGCTGCTCATAACCACGGTAGGCATGCCGGAACGCCTCTTTGACCTGTGCTGCTCGTTCAGCCCAAATTTCGGGCGTCTCTGGGGGCCAGAAAAAATCGCCGTCTGTGAGAAACAAGCCCTCGTCGCTTCTGAGCCGAGCATAATAGAGAGTGGAGAACACTGCGGAGATGACGAGAATCAGAAAGACATGGCGGGGGGCGATACGTCGACTGTTGGGCGCAACGTAGCGAAGGAGAGACATGCCAGTGATGACAACACAATAATCGATTGATTCACAGGCAGAGTCCACAACGCGACTACCAAACAACAACCAACCGAGTCCGACTACATGTTCAAATCGATAGGGCTGCACCCGAGATTGATAAGACCGTTCTACACCAACGACGTTCGCGTCAGCAACCAGGTGCATCCGAGCTCGACTCACCTGGTTCACATTAGTGCAGCACACCGCCTGCTGCTGACAGCTCACCCCACTCCCAATACCGAGCACGTCGATCGGATCGCAAATCAACCCGACATCACCCAGGATGCCTCCGAGATTGAGACCAAGCAACCCCGCAAGACCTGCACCCTGGGAGCCGGTCGGCTACATCCAACACGTCAGAGTCGCTGGAGCTCAACGGGCGTCGGAGGTAAGACGTACGCTGAACGTTTGCTGGCAGCATTGAATCTGGCCGCCGTTGTTGCATTCGCTGTTGCTGGTCGAGGTGGGGACACCTCTCGCGACCGCAAGAAACGCGACGACCGACACCATGACGGTAGATTTGAAGACACGAGCGAACATGTTGAATAAAGGCGGAGAACGCGAGCGGTGGATGTCGAAGCAAACGAAGCAATGAGCCTGGAGAATGGTGGGGGAGTGCAGGGCCAGGTTATATACCCTCACCGACACGGTCTGTGCGCTGTTTTCCCTCCGTTCTCTCGACTCAAAGGAATGACCTTCTTTACCATAGTGAAAAAGTCTCCCTCGACTCCTGAATGACCCATATTCTAGTTGTGGCGTCCTTCCTTCCACCTCCACGTCGTTCCTATTGTGGCGCGTTGGAAAAGAACGCACGACTGAATGCGCAGAAAAGGTCCAGTCAGGAAATGAAAGTGCCAGGCCGAGTACTCCTCTAGAATAATTGCTGAACCCGACAGTGACACCGCGGCGTACCCGGACAAACGAAACATGCTCTGACCCAAGCTCGAACGGACGAACAAGATGAACACCAACGAACATGGAACTTCGAGGATTGCATAGATGCCATCATGTCTATGATGGGTCTCGGCCATCTCGTCATTACATAGGTACTCAAGCGCTCAAGGGTTTTCCTTGAATTAGCATCGGCGGTCCTCCGAACGGAACTTTTGTGTGTCCCCGAATCGGACAGGGGGCCAACGACGCGTGACGTCGATGGACAACAACAATCGTCACGAGTTCGAATACTTTCCAAGCTGTATTGGATAGTCCTTTGCAAGAGAATATCCACTCGCGTTCTATTCCCTGCATCCTTATCGTCGGGCACAGCCAGAAAAATCAATGATAGGAAATCGGGATCAGGAGACAAGAAAAACAGGCTCTCATCAGAGACCAGAAGGCACGACGTCGCGTCTCGTTTGTCTACTCGGGTGCCACGATATTTTGAACGAGATGCTTCCATCACACAACCACCAATAGAGGTGCGTACTTCCTGTTTGTCTTGTCACTTTCTTGGTTCCTACTGCCGTTGCGTATAGACAGGAAATACACCCAACGTTGATCGAAGCACGTAGAAAATGTGATGCCACTTTAGATCGCCCCGAGCACATAAACATGTGAACAAGCACGAATACAGCCAACGGTCTTCCATTTCTACCGAGATGGCCCAAGACACGAAAGAAGAAAGGCACGATCGAACGAGGGCCGTGTGGAGAATCCATCAAGAATATTCCTGATCCGTGACACCGAGCGTCGGTGTCTTCCTAGATCAGGCACCGACGGCAAAAAGGATATGAACGTTTGAACCTGCGTCGATGTTGATCATCCATATTTACGATACCTCGGCGTTCTTCAAGCCCGAGTAGTATGCTAGTAACGCAGTCTGGTGGTACCACATTTGGCCCATCATGATGATCCGACTACCCCTCGGCGTGCTTGAACATGGCCGCTTCGCTGCCTAGTGCCACCCTGTGCCACGTCACGCCAACGCCCTCGTGAGTCGTCTTCTTTACCCCTTGATGGAATTTAGTAATGGTCGTCTCACATACTCGTATAGAGGTCGCCTTTCCGTCTCGAGTCCGTACATACCCGGTGGTCGCAAGTGGAGGGGCAGGACGTGGTATTGAAAGAAGAAGAAAACGCGTTGGACGTTCGACGACGAACTGACGATGACGATATCAGTGCCCAGCTTTTAGCATCGGCCCCAGCACGGACCGTACGTGCTGTATCACGATCAAGAACGCGTACATACTACGCACACGGTACTAGCTGCCCGGGCCCACGTTCCATGGTTCCAACCCGTGCCAAGTCGTCAACCATGAACGTTTGGTACACAACGAGCTCTGAATAGAGTGTGTATTCCTTCGCTCTCAGCGGGCTTCTCCCCACCCCCTCACCAACAACCGCAAACTACCTACGCGGACGCATCAGGCATGTCCGAGCGTCACGTTTTTTATTTCCTACTATACCAGATGTGTCCCCCCATCCTGTATTGGAATTTGGTAACGTACTTGCAGGCATCCATAGAGCGAGCATGACGGACGCCATGTCCATCTGGTGAGAAATGGAAATGATCTCTTCCATCAGAGGGAGAAACATAACACACTTGAGACTGTCATGTGTTCAATGCAGTCGACTCAACGTAAATTATATTCATACAAGGAACGTCTCTAACTCTAAAAAGTCTACTAGACTGTACACACTTACCCCTACACTTCCATTGGCGTTCGGCTCTCAGTCATTGTCTCGAACGCCCCAAAACCACTTCGCTTGTGCTCTTCTGCAGCCTTTGTTTGTTCGATAAAATCTTGGCGGGACAGGTACCCAGGAGGCGCCCATTGATGAGACGTCCACGGTTTACACGTCGGGTCGGTGTACATCTATCGTTTCAAGGTTGAGCAGATGCGAGAAATCAAGACAAGAACGCACCATGTCCACATTCTCCAACGAAATATCCGACGACTCGTACAAGAATAGATACACCACGACCGCGCCCATCAGGTTGCACACTGTCTCTACGTCAGCCTCCATTCGCAGGATCAAAAAAAAACAAGAACGCACCCGCAAAGACATACCCATAACGGTAATCAATCGCACTGCTGATAAACGGCGTGAAGAATGCGAGTAAAAAGTTCCACGTCCAGTTGGCTGCTGTTGAAAGACTGCCTTGTTTAGCGCGTGTACGTGTCGGAAAGGTTTCACCAATCAAAATCCACACGCCGCTACATGGGCGTGTTAGATGAGAAGAGAGCGTGTCAAATGTACACTCACGGAGCCCAAGTCATGGCATAACCCCAGATAAACATGCATGCCGAGACGATCATGACTAGCTCTAAAGTTAATGTGGGAAACGATGGCAACGAAAGAAGACGCACGCTTTCCGATGGCGGGGTGTGTGATGGGATCGACAGCCGTCCCCGCCGAAGCAAACACAAAGAGCCAAGCAGATTGCCAGATGCCACCACAAATAAGTGGCCACCTTCGTCCAAACTAGCGCAAACAGCGATGAAAAAACAAGAGGAAGGAAGTAGGCTAATACTTACGCGTTCCATGACATACATGCCACCAAAGGTGCACACGAAATTGACCACACCCAAAATGATTTGTGTGACATACGAGTCCGAAAGTCCGACGGCTAGAAAAACTGTGGCACCGTAGTAGAAGAAGTAATTCGCCCCCGTCAGTTGTTGAAGACTCTGCAAGCTCATGCCGAGGAGAGTGCGGTAGAGTGTCTTGTTGTCTGGCTTGAAACAGTCTATCCAGCCAGCCTTGGTCGCTTTTTCGTGTTCCACTCTCGAGCGGATTTCTTCGATTTCATGTCGGGTGATGTAGTGGTCCTTGGCTTCAGCTGGGGAGAGACCACGGGTACGTGCCACAGATATTTGTGCCTCGTCGAGACGGCCATGGGCAGCAAGCCACCTGTGAATAGAAATGTCACCGAACAAAGAAGGGTGGATAGGACATTGAAAGCATTCCTTGGACTTTCAGGCATGAACAGGATGCCAATACCGAGAATCAATGCCCAAAGAATGCCGATTCCGACCGGAATACGCCAAGATGCGGAACCGGGAATGTACCTGGTTCCGATTGAAATGCAGTCTACAAGCTCTTATGAGCATCTGAAGCAAACTTTGGATGTTGCGAGCCGGACTCACAAGCGACCAGAATGCCGAATGTGATGAAAAGCTGGTATGTCGCACTGGCGTCTGATGTTAGTTGAGTGCGCTTGGACAAACCTTGAACGACATACGTCAAAGTACCGCGAATTTGGGGAGGAGCTGTTTCTGCTTGGTACTGGGGAGGTCTGAGCGAATGTATGCGCATACATGAATAGTACAGACCATTGGCACGGCTGCACTAAGCGCACCGACACCCAAACCACTAATGAGTCGGCCGACAGCATACTGCTGCCATACATTGGTTGAGGTAATCTGAACAATGACGCCTACGGTGAATACGATACATTCTGTGCTCATGGCATAGCGCCGACCAAGGAAGTCGGCGGTACTGTGTTATATGTGGACGCTGGAAGAGGTAGTATGGGGGCTCACTCACGGAGCACCAATTAGCGCGCCAACCAGCGTTCCGATCGAGAGCAAGGCTACGATGAGACCTTCGCGTACCGTCGAAAACGCACATGTAGAGACCACGCCCGGTGTAGAGCACGTTGCAAAGCGCAGGAGAAAGTCATCCATGAGCAGAATGTCGGAAATCTGACCGGTGTCATACTATGGTGGCTGTCAGCTAGGGGCCATCATGTGTATGATTCGACTGGCTTACCCCAAAGATGAAACCACCCATGGAGGCCAGTACGGCCAACATGATGGCGACGCTTCCTATGGGTAGACCTTGGCTGTAGTCGATTTTTGAGCGCATGGAACGTGGTGGAAGGGAACTAAGTAGTACGTACACATGGAAGAGTGCCATCGCGGACAGAGGGAAACAGAGAAACGGAGGGGCGAGTCCATAATGGAGCTATATATGCTGTCGACAGGGGCCTAGAAGAGACCCGCGCCGTCCTCGGAGACAAGGACTGAATTGACCCGTCAGCCACAGCGTGACACTCGGTTTGCTCCGTCACTCTCATGCCTCGCGCTGGGCCGAGTCAATCTCAGCCATCCCAGTACCGCTCACAACGTCCCCGTCGACGACGTGCGGACACAGAACAAGACGATGACAGCGAGAACGATAGTCCCAACGTGGACCAAGACGACAACACGGACGTCGACGACGTGAGTCGGACGCGTTCGTCCTTGCGTGCTCTTTGCTCATCCGCGTCTTGTAGCACCTTGACAAAAAAGCGCGCGATCTAGTTCGCCTCGCTCTCTTTTCCGAGCATAAACGCGTCCTTTTGCGTCGAGAGGACATCAACAAGAAAGGTAGACTCCATCTTACCCCACACATGTTGACCCTCTGAACATGCAGCTAGTCCTTGGATCACACACCCGCTCCTTCAACACGGTATTACTCAAGGCGCAAGTCCTCCTCCGCAAAACCTTTGCCATGGAGCTCGTCGAACTCCAAGCCCGTAACTACCGTGACCAGGATCCCGCTGAGGACCTCCAAAATGCCACCGGCGTCAAAAAAAAGGGTCCGTTCTCCTTCCTCGGTCCACTCATCCTCGTCCTAACTACTCTTCAACCATTAGCAACCGCGGCAGGCTCCAAAACATACATCCTCCGTTCAACTTTGGACCCGGACATCGTAGAACAAGCCGCATTATCTGATGAACGTCTCCTCGAAGAAGAACTCGCCAAAGGTCCCGACGACGACGACGACGACGACGATATGCCCCGCAGCTATGGCAGCATCATCGCATGGAGCACTGCCGATCAACTCGCCGCGCTGGGTTTGCTCCACGTCATTCTTGCGCTCATCTTGGTGAATGGACGCGCCATTTCTGAACGTACGTCGTTGCTCTATCTGCTCGGTTGTTGCTGACTGCAGCTATGGTCTTGTCCTTTAGTGGACCTCAAAGCCAACCTTAAACGCCTTCGTATTCCACCTAGCGGTACCATCCCTACCAACGCTCAGTCCACTCACCGTTCTATGCCCGTCGACACATTCCTCCAGCAACTCGTCCGACAAGGCTACCTCGACCGTGTCCGTCTTGGCGATACCAAATCCACGACGGGTAAACGCCGCGGACGGATCTCTTTCACACAGGGTAATGCAGAGGATAACCCGCAGGCATACGAATGGCGGTGGGGGAGTCGGGCACACAGTGAAGTGGGGGAGCAAGCGATAGCAAGGTTCGTAGGCGAGTTTATGATCGAACGGACGAGGACGGCCGATGCAGAGGAAGAAGAGGAAGAGGGTACTGGTGGCCGCAAACGGGGGAAACAGAAGCAAAAGGAGGGGGGTAGTATGGAGAAACGGTTGGAGACAGTGGTCAAGGCGATCGAGAGGGCCGCTGGAGGGAACTTGGCCGACGTCAAATGATTTATGTTGTAATCCTCTACATCGTGCGTCAAACTTCCACCGAAGGTTGTGGTGGAACAACCACAAACCTTCGGTGGAAGACACTCACAAGAAGATACAGACAGTAAATTTTCTGATATTTTATCCTACTTCTCTCCACCAGGACAATCAACTAGTACATACCACATCATGAGTAGAAGTGAGTCTTTCAACAATGGTAACGCATTGATTATTTTATTTCCAAGGATGAATGCTAACACTTTCCAGGTGCCAACTCTAACATTAACTCTTGGAAAGATTGTGGAATCCCTTGATGCCTTCCGAAATGAAATGCACGAACGACTTGATCAAATAGCAAAGGATGAAGATGTCAAGTCCTTGAGGAATGTGATGGAGATCCTGGTGCACCAAGTAGCTGAATTGAGGAATGAGGTCGACATCAGTAAAACACTTGGCCCGGCGAGCGGTCATCCATCAATGACGATCCCCAAACTTGGTTGTATATACACGTCAGTCGACGGTCCTCTTGCTCTACTTGTGGGATGGAAGAATAGCTAGTGGGTATCTGCCACACATAATCGGTACTGCAGCTTTGCTCCCAACAAGATAATTGGAGGAACACGAAGAAGTCGAATTCTAGTTTCTAAACTGTAAACTACCAGGTATCATCTAAAAGTGTACATGAATGCGATGGCGCCAGTGGCTTGGATAAATAAAAATGTCTATGACACCCTACGTTTATCAACTCACACGCGGTGGCACGCCTTATGCGCCCGAACCACCAGCGCTCTCTACGATATCGTACACGATCGCTGTTAAAACCAGCCCACCTGCAAGCAAACACATAACAGCGCTGATGCGCGTCGATCGAATCGGCGATGTAGGGGTCAAGCTCGGGAATGCCTTAAACGTTGGCACCTGCTCCTCGATCCCTACGTTCGACGTGGATATGGTCAGCCGCACGTCGGCAGCTCGCGGCGGGTCCGAGCCCCCGCTAGGCTGGCGTTCGTCGGACGTCGAGGGTACCCCAGGGATTATTGCATCGAAAGACCCCAAACCCGTGCTCATGCTCGGCCGCGGGCTATGTGCACTGAGGACGGCCCGTACGCTATGCGACTGAGGCTCTGGCGACGTGGGGCTGATCAACAGGAACTCGTCCATTCCGGTATTGGACGAGTGCGTAATTGAGGAACGGGACAACGAGAGAGAGAGCGATGGCCGCCGTTGTTTGTGAGCCTCTCCTCCTGTTGTGTCGAGGAGTAGCACAGGGCGATCCGCCCCACAAGCGCTTGATGAACAGTCGCTGCCCTCGCCCATAACTTCCTGCCCATAATAGCGGTGCCTCGACGGCGACGACACGCGGTTCACGATGGCCATCGGGATTGCTTCCAAGGTAGATCCCCCCGCTTCCCCGGACGCTGATACTAACGTCTTCATCTCCTCTATGCTCCGAGGGTCTTCATCTGTCGAATCGGTGATGATCACAACTGGAATATTCTCCACGGTAGTCACGGGGGGTTCTGGCGTTGTCGTCGTCAGTCTAATCGGCGTCAACGGTGGCTCGACCTCGGGAAACCTGGGAACCCCGGGGGAGACATTTGCATCCAAGACAGCGGAGGCCGAGTGTCTCTTTGACACTATGAATAGGATGAAAGGGACGAGAAGATTAGAAGGGGTCGTGAATACCAAGGAAGCCCAATTCAGTATTGTTGCGAGCCCATCCTAAAATCCATCGACGCTAAGCATCACAGTGTCAGTTGTGAGGTAAACGATAACGTACGTTGGTTTGAAAGGGTATAGCAATTAGCCAGGGGAATATAGCAGACCAAAAGACGGCCATTCTATAGGAGCACATATTTCCTCGTAAAAGGTTGTATCGAATGACGATCGTGAATACCGGAATTGAGGTGATGAGCACCGCTGACAAAGGACGACATTACTGTCAACGCAAATGAGGCAAAGTGGGAACGACGTACCTAGCGGAAACACGTAGCTCGACACCCGCGCGATTGTACTCAAAGCCCCGTGTCTTGTATCCGTCGCAAACGCTTGCAAAAGTGTCGCGTTGTCCCGGAAAACGAACGCCAAGCTACCTAACCATCCAATGGGGATGTAAATGAGACACGAGGTGAGGACGGAAATCCAGACAACAAGGCGGATGTTGACAGAAGGATGTGTGTTATTTACCCATGCTGGGATGGTCATCACCTATCAGAATAAAGGGATTGGACGGAGAGCAACAGATGATGGGGAAGGACTGACAAATGAGAAGTTCGAAAGTATGAATCCTACAACGGTAGATTGGTTGTGCCCTACTACTGGGGTGTGGTTGGTGTTGAGGCCGCCAACTATGAAGATGATGATCCATACGACGGTTATGACGAGAAGAGAGATGAATGATGCAACTTGAAATATGATGTTATCTACAAGGTGGACGAGACTGAGAGGAAAGATAAGGAATATGGTGATCTGTGACGCCCATGAGCGTACAAAGTGTGATGTGGGACACGGTGCTCACCAGTGTTCCAAACGAACCAAGAATGTACCCAGAGAATGCACTGTTGGCGTTGGGTGGAATTTGACTGACTGTGTATATTGAGCTCACCGTCATGCGTCGAGAAATAGGACGTACCACAGACCCACCCATCGGTAAAACTGACGGCGCATGTCTTGTGAGCGAGACTGATAAGGAATGCATCCATGCCCTACCAAGAGGTCTGCGCGGGGAACGGTAGGGTTTCGGGAAAGAAGGCAGACCTGGAAAGACTCCAACAGACTGGCAATCACCAAGGTCTGGAGGGCTAGATACAGCAAGGCTTGTACGGTGACATGCCACCTCTTGCCCAGAAAGAGGTGGGCGATCGTTGTGAATTCGATGGATGCTTGAAATGCTTCGTTTCCTTCTATGGAGGACATTACTTCGACGACGAACAGTGCTGCTGTCCCGGATAGTAACGCTATCACCGCAAACGCGAGGAGGGGGCTAGACAAGGCACGATGTGTAAGCTTTAACAGGAAAGAATGAACTGACGCACGTCAACCATCCTGCTTGCTGGAACAGGAGCGGAATAACGACCATCGAGGGGCCAGTGGTGCTGGAGACGAGGAGAGCTACGCTCCCAAGAGAACCGATGGTACGAGGCATGACTTGAAGTCTTCACGCCAGGCTTGTTGGAATGCTGTCAACGTCCAGTGTGGTAGTGAAACGTATATCAATGAGTTGAGTGTGGCAGTACCAAGATCATCGCTTTGAGCCACTGAACCCAACTCTATCGATGATGGTGCTGCAGCACTTCGATCCCAAGACTCGCTCGTAGTAAAATGATGGTGGTGGTGTCAACTTATGTGTGAATCCGTGTGATGTTATGTTATAATGTTACAGCGCAGAAATGCTGACGGATGTTCGGAAAGGGCTCCGTTTGCTCGCACCTGTGGGAGACCCGGTAGTATCGCACCGTATTTCTGGGAAGCCCAGCTTTCGCCAACTCGAAACCGCCGCCCTTCGCCCGCTTTCTTTGCCTCGTACTGTACACCGATCACGTCCTCTACGACCCGGTGGTCCGCGAGATGCACTGATTAGTAGGTATACGTTATGGAATTCCATGGGGGCACTTCAATGTAACGCCTCCGCCACCAACTCTAGCATCTCCTTCGTGTTCTTGCCTACATTCCTATCGTCCTTGGCTACCGACTGCCACATCGGCCCACGATGCGGTTCAGCAGCAATACATTGTTTGACAACATCCGCGACGTACTCCTAGACAGGGGGGAAAAATGGAACGCTTAGCATGGGCTGTCACGTTACAAGCCCAGGTAGACAACTCACCGTTGTTCCGTGCTGTCTCTCGAATCTAAGCCACCATGCCCAATGATCACCCTGAACCCTATCTTGTTCTGTCGCAACCGACCGCGAGAACCATTGTCTCGCCTTCTCCACCTTGCGCTCAGCCCAGAACAATCTCGCGACCGTACACGTCACTATCGAGTTGTCCTTGGACTTTTTCAGCGCGTCCACCGACCGTGACTTGCGTGTCGGACGCGGTTCAGCCCAAATGGCCATCGACCAGAGAATACCCGATGTGGGACATTCTTGAAGGCCGCGCGATAGTGTCGATTTGGCTTGTGCAGCACCACCCGATCGCTCTTCGACGCCAATAGATTCGGCCCATAAAATCTCGTTGGCAGGATTCACTAAACGTCCCTTTTCGAGGATGGCGCGTGCTTTGATACTCTTGCCGTCCAGCTCTTCGAGCTTGGCCGCGAGAACCCAAAGAGTGACATCCTTGGGACATGCCTTCATCCCTGCTGCATAGGATGCGCGGGCAGCGGGATAGTTGTTTTGCAATTGGTGAATCTGTCCTTGGATCATATACAACTTGGGGAACTTGGGGAACCTGGTCATCGCTGTCGATACCGTCTCAAGAGCAACGTCGTAGCGGCCTTGTTGTCGCTCAAACACAGCAGATTTCATCCATATCTATTAAAATTTGAGCTGAGGTCAAATTGGACAAGTGTACAGATGACTTACCCGCTCGGTATCGGCTACCGTTCGTGCACGGATGAGCAACTCCCTTGCGACACCCAATTCACCGTTCTCCGCCTCCAGCTTAACGGCGGCAAGCCAAATCTGCTCGCTTTCGGGGTTGGCAATAAAGGCCTTTTCTAAAACTTCGCGGGCAGACGGCACATCCCCGGCTAACCACTTCTCTTTCGCAGCCATCAGCCACAACACCTCTGCTTGCGGGCAGTAATGCACAGCTTGCATGAGCACCGCGTCAAGTGATTCGCTGCAAGGTCATCGTCAACACGAGACCGAAATAGAAGAGGGGGATTGTCAATACGTACCGAGTTCCATGTGCCTTCTCAAGGTCTGCTGCTTTGCGCCACAGGTTGCGTTTATCAGGGAATATCCTGAGCGCATACGCCAAAATCGCTCTGGACGTGCCCACCATTCCCCTCGCCTCCGCGCTCTCTGCATCCGAAACCCACGTGTCCAATCGGTCTTCCTCTTCGACCTCCATGGCCACTGTCGCTTTAATGATCGCCTCACACGTCCTCGGTGAACCCTCGGTTTCACATCGCTCTGCTTCCTTCAACCATTGTTCCCGCGTCAAAAGCACCTGGTGGCGTCGCAGCTCACGCACACCTGCTTCGATCGTCTTGTCGACAACGTCAAGTTCCTTATTTCTCGCCTCGACGGGTTTATCTGGATCAGCAGTCGCTCCCTGTTCGAGAAGACGACCTGCGGCTATCCAAATCTCGTGGGACGTCGGGACCGACTTGCGAGCCTTGTTCAAGACTGCTTTCGCGCGCTCAGGAGTCTCAAGTCGAGCGAGCGCTAACCAAAGCTCGACAGAAAGAGGAATAACTTCGACGGCACGAGAAAGGAGCACACGAGCATCAGATGCAGACGTTTCGAGGTTGACCGTCTCTTTCCATAGGCGTACAGAATTGGGGATATTCTCAAGAGCTACAGAAAGGGTGAGGGATAACGTGACATTCAGGCAAGCGTTAGACGCACCTTTTCGGAGCACTCGTTTCTTCGCTTTCGCATCTTGTTCCAGATCGGCAGCGGCAAGCCATACTTTTACACTTTGTCCGACATGTTGGACCGCGTTCGCAAGGATAATTTTAGCGTCGTCTCGGTTCTGTAGTGAAAATCAGCGCCGAAAGGGGGATTCCGATGAACCAGCGCGTACATGCAATCGAGCAGCTTCGAGCCACACGTCTTCGCTCTTTGGACACTGTTCACACCCAGCCTTGATCAGCTTGCGTGCGGTAACCATTCGGCCAGCATGCTCCTCTAAACACGCGGCAGCGATCCAACCTGGTGCATGCTTTGGATTTGATTTCACGAGTGAATCGAAGAGCATTCGCGCTCGTTTAATGTCACCAATTTCAGCTTCGGACTTTATGACGACACTATCCAAGGACGTCAGGTAACCCTTGGGGTCTACCGAGGTAGCCAATCCGGAATTGGTCGACGTGCCCGAGATCTGCAATGCATCAGATGTGAGTATGGTCGTGAGCCTGCTGGTGATGATGGTTCTCGCCTGGTCAAGTTTGAGCGACAGAATCTTATCTCGAGCCTGACCAATCTCCACGAAATTGGTCATCGTCCCAGAGTCCGTGGACTCTCTCGTGTCGAACGAACTTTCGTATTCCGTCTTTGCTCTGTCACCCACAATGATGCTGTCGGGGACGACAAAGGATCTTTCATCCTTTCTTCGCTTCTTGCGTGTAAGATTACCTACTTCCGGTATATTTTCCCATTCCTGGTCGGTGACGACAGAAAGGCCACGTTTCAAATCCGCAAACTGTTGCTGGATTTTCGGACGTTCTGCTCGATGCTGGGCCAATTCTACATTTTCGCGTGCCTCCCTAATAATCAAGGCAATGACCATTGCGGTTCAGCAAGATACGAACGGGGGACACAAACGAACCGGAAAGCACACACCTGCGTGCCCGTCTCCGCGAGTCCATATGCCGGTCGACAGATTCGTAAATTTTGTCTGCTTCTTCATCATCTTGTTCGTATGTCGTACCGGCAAAGAGACCGTATTCGTTGTCGGGGTCTTGGAACTGTTCAGAGTCAACGTCAGGCTCTTCACCACGTCTGGCCTGCGCCTCGCTGTGATTCCGTTAAATGCACTGTCAGGGCTGGAGAGGAAAGAGGACGCACGCAATTGCCTCTGCGGATGGACCCTCTCTGGCGGGACCGATATCTGAACGCGTCGTGAAACCAGAAGCACTGGGGAGATCGTCATGCAATCAGCTCTTTGGAAAAGAGAACTTGTACTCACCCGCGACCGAGACCAGCGACATATGATGCAGGCGCTGGCATTGACAGAAATGCCAGCTTGTTGTCTTTTTTTGTTGCCATAGTTGGTTGGTGCCCAACGGCTTGGGGATCAGGCCTTCAGGAGGTAGTTAGTGTTTGGTGACGAGGACCGTTTGGGACGGACGCGTGGGACCCTTTGTAGTATGACTAAGATTTTTGGTCACGTCGGTACCAACTTTTCAATTTACATGGTAGTGCACGGTTTTGTCATTGCATACAAAGCTTTGGGCGTAGGTGTCATGAAACATAGTAAACGATATGTAAAAACAGAGCAACGCCAACGACCCAGTTACACCTCCTTGACCTTGACCGTACCTCGCAGCAGACCAGTCTGAAAACGGACCCACATGTTCAGAATGCGAAAATCGATGTACAGACGTGGAGGAACTACATACCCGGCGGGCAGCAATGAGACCAGCCTTTTGTCCAGGAACAGCAGAGCGAGCGATTGTTGAGGCTTTACCAATGTGCTGGTGGTTACCACCACCGTGGGGGTGATCAACGGGGTTCATAGCAACACCACGAGTACGAGGCCAGCTGAGAGAAGAACGACAAGATCAGAACCATGGTCCCATACGGCACGTATAGGACATTTCATACCTGTTGCGCTTAGCCTTGTATTTGTGATAGGCACGACCAGCCTTGAGCAAAGGCTTGTCAATACGTCCGCCACCAGCAACAATCCCGACCGTCGCACGCGAGTGCGCAGAGATCGTCTTTTTTGCACCGCTGGGGAGACGAACACGGGTCTTATGGTCCTCAGGGGAGTGACCGATGATGGTGGCATAGTTCCCAGATGTACGCGCGAGTGTACCACGGTCACCAACTTTCTCCTCGACGTTGCAGATGATGGTACCTTCGGGACATTGTCCTACAGGAAGGACGTTGCCAACGGTGAGAGTGGCCTTCTTACCGCAGTAAACGAAGGCGCCAGTGTGAAGACCCTCAGTAGCGATAAAAGTTTCCTGGCGAAGTTTGTAGCGATAAGGGTCGCGAAAGACAACACGTGCGAGTGGTGCCCCGCTAATCATTGAAGGCTCGTCTGAGTGGGACCCAGCAAGTGCAGAGGCAAGCTTACCGGCCAGGATCGTGAATGATTTCCTTGACGATACCACGAATGTACCCATTGCGCTCAGCGTAGTCGAGAGTGCGAAGTTTTGCGGGTGCCTTGTTGTGGTGAGTGTGCGCCTTGAACTGGAGGGAAGAGATATTGAGTAACGGGAGAAATGCGTAACATATTGTGCGACGTACGATAGCGTGCGAGCGCCTCTGTGCCCTGATGACCCGACCCATTGTTTATCTACAACGACATCAACTGCATGTTCACTGAAATGGGTGTGTGGACGGTAAGGAGAGGAGAATGGCATATCCAGACAGAGGATAGGTGATCCAACGTATGAAACGACCGAATTCGATCCTGATTTCGCGTGAACGTACGAAGAGCGTGTCCTCGAAAGACGGCAACAACGTCGACACGGGTATACTCACATTCTTTGTGTCTTGAAGGTGCTCCTGCTGGCGTTGAGCGTGGTTAGTTTCCTCGTTCCTGAAGCCAGATAGTTCAGTCGGAGATTGAACTCAAAGAGACCGATTAGGGTTAGGGTTATACCATGTCTATTCGATCAATTTCGACGTCGAGTAGCTGATTGGTGGTATGATATCAAGCATCTACCATATTTACCATAAGTACTGATGCGTCCGCTTAGAATTCTCCAGGTAAGATGTGTTGGCTTTCTCGAGGTTGGCGAGACAGGTCCTAAAAGTCACCGATGCTCGTTTTGCGTCCGTTGATATATTTAGGCAACTTCGTTGGGGCCGGGGATCTGATTCCCTGGTGCCATGCCTCACAAATGAACAGCCGCTTGGAAGCACATCCTTGACAAGTATTATATACTTATGCAAGCTGGCAACCTGACATGACAAGGAGCGCTGTAAGCACCCTTGTAACTTGTTTGCTGATAGCAAAGAAACGAATGAAAGAGAAGCTTCCCACTGCCATATTACATTCGCATGATAAATCGTCAGATCACGAGAAGTGTGGGACGGGCGAGTGGCAGACTCAATGACCATGTCCAAGCTTTTCCCATACACACCTACCCTGACCCCCTTTGCTGACCCTACGCTGCTCATTTTATAGGGAACGCAAGCATTACGAACGCCGAGGCACGCAGGGAAACTAACGTACGCACTGGTCTCATGACAGATAGTAAGATCAGAAGACCCACGTTCTAGTTCCAAGCAGTACCTGGCCTCCTTTCGTTCATCAACTTCTTGGACTGATTACAAACATTAAGCACTCGATAATGTGACATCGTGGATCCCAGTCGGAGAGCCGCGCTCGCTGCGTTTGCCTCTGACCGCCTTTGGACTGTGGAAGTTCTTCTAGTACGTGTACCAACAATTGAGGTCTCCTTTGCAGAACCTGCGCGGTACCAGGGAAACATGGTACTCTGCGAGACACTGATATGGAATGCTACATTTGTTATGGTGCCTGTCTGACATTCTCATGGATTGCGACTCGACTAACCTCACCGTTCTCGTTCGCTTCTAGGAGAACTCGGTGCTCCACGAATAATAAGTGAAACACTATGGGAGCACGCTGAAATACAAGAATGTATTCTACGTACGCTGGCCTCTGTCTATAGTGAGCAGCCGGTTGCCATAGAAAATCCAACTGTGCTCAGTATCGCGGATGAAATCTGAGGAGGCCAACAACCAAGTCCTCACCCACCCCAACGACTTCCAAAGCCTACACCGATAGGACCCAGCTCTTCGAAGAAGGTGCAGTATTTCTTCATGCAGCTCCTACTTGCGCACGTCAACCGAGAATTGATGTAGGCGTCCTTTCATAGAAGGTTGCTCTGCGTTGCCAGCAGGTTAATATTCGTTTTCTTCTACATCATTCGCGTAATTGATTGTGCACCTAGAACCATGCATTAGAACCGGCAAGGATCCGGGCGATCACCGATATTGCAAAAGCTGTCCGAGAACGTGACTTCATCCTCTTTTCGTGCAAATCACGCGTCGTATGCAATATAGCCACGTTTTATCTCGTTGTTTGAGAAGGATTATCCCACTGACGCCAACCTCGGTATTATGCCATGGCAGAATGATAGAGCGACACTGGACATCATCGGTCTTGCATGTAAGGCCTTGGGGTGTCGCCACTGACCTCCCGATGCCGGACGCACTGATCGTGTTTAGGTTTCAACTACACCTTTGATGCCCCTAACGGGAACGTGAAACCGAATGAGCTGAACGAGACTATCGCGACAATGTTCTCGGCGAGCCAGAGACTGAGGATCCTCAGGCTCCCTATTTTACAAGCATGGCTCCCGCCTTTGCGCGTCGCCGGTTAGTACTACTATATGTTTCGTGTCATAAATGTACACTCATCCCTGCGACAGCCTACCGATCGTGCGCACAACATCGAGGTTGCGCGACACGCAATGGCACGCATGGGAAGAAGTATTTACTTCCCACAGTGTTTCGTTTCTGCCCAGTGGATTTTGTAACGAATGAAGACATCCTTTCATGCACCGGCAGACCAAGCTCGCGATTCGGTATTGCATCGTCTCCTTTAATCACTCCCCATGAAGGCACTGGAAGCGTCGCACCCGTACTGTACTTTGGGGACATAAATCATGGAACCCCCAGCATGCATACACCAAGAACGGGTCCGTCATTCGTTGGAACAAGGTACTAGCAAAGCAAATACAAATACACTGAGTACCGGGTCATACCAACACCCTACATCTGAAACAATTGACGGTACTCTTTCGCACTCGACTCCACCGAAAGAGAGTCACCCAGTTCAGGCTGAATATACGTTGGCCGTATTAGTAATTTCGTCGATTATAGCTTTGAACTGTTCCTCAAAACCACTCTTCAGTTTTGCCTGCGTAGATCATTACGTCAAGTCAGACGGGACAAATGAAACCGGAAGAGGCATAGGCATGGATTTGGGCTTACAACACCATGCCTACACCCACTCCAGGAGCGATATACGTACCGACACCTTTGCAACAATCGCATCTCCTAATAAGTTGGAATCCTTCTTGAGGGTGTCCAGATCTGCCTCGGCGATGGGATCCGCATGGAGAGCGGAGATGGCGGGCTTTTTGGCTACAAGGTCATTGAGGCCTTTCTTGACGTCGGGTCCGAGGTACTCTTTTATAAAGCTCAAAATACTATTGCCTTCATCATCATTGAAGCCTTCACTAGCCTATCGCGCGAGTCGAATGGAAAGCAGAGGGTCGTCATCATAAGCGACAATACTGACGGTGAGCGTTGCCAGCAGACACTTACATTGGCATCGTTCGTCGTAGTCTTGATAAACTCATCCACGTTCTGAGCAGCCCGGTGGATGCTCTTTAAGGTGCATATATCAGAATTCAGATGTGAACGAAAAGGAAGGCGGGGTTTTGCTTAGCAGTGATACTCACATATACCTCAGCGAGTGTACCATCCATGTCGGGTAATGCGTTAACGGACTCGTCGAGCGCATGCACCCCCCCATCCAGGTTCTTGAAGTCTTGTCCGACCTCGTCGCGCTTGACCGGCATTCCGAGGGCAGCCACGGCAAAGATGAGTGTCACAAATGATAGACGGATGAACATGGCGCTACGAATGAAAGGAGACGTGGGTAGAGGCGAAACAGAGCACCGGGCTCCTTTTATACCCTGAAGCTGGCTTACGTGGAAATGGAAATACCCTTCAACGGGTGGGACGTACCGCATGACAATACCCCGACCTAGACATGACCACGAGGGTGTGAGGAGACAACAGGGAACCATGACACAAAACAAGCTTTATCCATATATGTTAGGCGTTGGAATGGCCACTTTGGTCCAGCGTGGCCTGGGGAAGCCAAGAAACTGAGAGCGGTATTCATCAACTAGTACCGGTTTGCGTGGCGGATCCGATCGATACGATCTGGCGCGGCCTAATGGTCAGCACGGAGTGCATGGGCCAACCATCGTAGCAAGTCATTTAGAAGAACGAAACCTTTTAGAACTGAGGCCAATCTCTATCCCGTAACTTGCTACAGGAATGACTTACTTGTACACTCTCCCAGCTTTTCCATGAGCGTGCACGTCATGTGCAATCAATGCAATGCACATCCGGATTTCCAGCCAGCCCCATCTATGGCAGAGGGTTGCACCTGGCAAGAACGCGAGCGTGTTTGGAGATTATCATTATCTGCAAACCATGCCAAATGTTCACGGTACCTTTTTTGCCTCGTGTCTGTGGTCCGACAGTAGAGGAGAAGGTTCGTGCACGATGAACCTAGTATGGAAGAGGGAGTGGGTCCCTCCAAAATTGCAATTACAGTCAGAAAAGGGTTCTCTCAAGACAGGAATGTGATATAATCGTACCCGTAGCCCGGAGAATGGTGCTCCGAGTCACACGCCCGGCTAGTCTGACTCTTTACAAAGGATGTTAGTATTCCATCATCATTCAGTCTAGATGGTATGCATCCCCCAAGTAAATCTTGTAGTTTCGGTGCTATTTCGAGTGCTTTAACCATTTCCAACATATTAGTCCCACCTTCTTGCTTCTAAACGGGTTAAAGAGAATATGTACATACTACTCACAAGAGGAATACTTTGTGCCACAAGCATCATACTCACGGTGGAAATATCAATCGCCAAGCAAGGAGCAAGTCAAGGAGCAAGCTCGAAGCACCACGATGATCGGCATAACGGCCGCAGTACTATTCCCTGAGTGGCCACAAAGTATCGTCCTCAAAGGGTCTCCCATAACAATGACACTCACGTCACGCTTCGAAATGGCACAGGTTGAGGAAACTGCCTCCGTTGCGGTTGAATACAATGAGTCCTCCACCCGTACCATAAAGAAAAGATTCCACTGAGACAAACCGAGGTCACGGTGTTGCAACAGCTTTCAAAAGTTGACGCAACGGTACTCAAGTTATGATTGGCTGGTAGTCTTTTCCCACGTACTAACACAGCCATATTAAATCCATCACCCTATGAGCCGCGACAAGGCAAGCATGTGCGCTTCGCAGATCGCCGAAAAGTAAAACTCGTGTTCCGAATTGTGCGGCTCGATGAGGTTGTGTGCAATTTCGTGTGCGATTGTAAAGAACCTAGGCACATCACGAGAAAAGAGTCAGCCGCCAAAGCAAGGGAGAAGGGCAAGTAGACAGACCAGGATATCTGAGCTTGTTGTTGATGACCATTCTTGGCGTCTTGGTCGTCTGTAGAGGGTCATCTCAGCTTCGTCCTCAAATATCCAAGGGAATCGATAATACTCACGCCATGCCTCGAAAAAACGTAGGTTGAGGAAAATGCTTCCGTTTCGGTTGAACGCAATGAGTCCTCCGGTCATGTCATAGAAAATGTGCAACGAGGTCATCGGAAGGTTGTATATCTGAGCAAGCGGCGTAACGACGTATATGAATCGGGCGAGCGGGTCGCGCATGCGCGTCATGAACGTGTCGGTGTCGGGCACATCTACACAACACTCAGTAACCCAGATATGATCCGTTTCGACGTCGTCTGGACTCGCCTTTAGTGACAAAGACCCTCACGTCCCCCATTTTCCCTGGCCAGATCATCAATAACCAGCAGTTGAGGGACAAATCTACAACATACCAAGGAGCTCCAGATTGCCAACCTGACCAGACGTATCACAGTAACCTTCGTTCAAAGACTCCTTGACGATCTCCATCTTCTTGCGATTATGAAGTAACGTCCCTTCTTCAGATTTGCATGCGTTGATTGCCATATCAACATTGGCCCCTGGACACATACTCGTCAAGCCATGAATTCTGCAGACACATACATCACCTACGAATGTTACTTTGAGGCGTCACGTGTCGCGTGTTCCTGTCATGAATGGATTAGCGGAAAACTTGTTGCAGGTGCAACTGGAGCATACTGTGTAGGCTGCGGAGACGGTGTGGATCGAACAATCTCCGAGGAAGACGGCAAATGCGAAACGAGCTTGCGTCTCAAATTCTGCAGTGCGCTACTAACGGGGTAGACGTTGTTGGTGGGCTGGGGGTTGGAAGGGGGAATCGGAGGAGGTGTGGTCCCCAACTCGTTCAGTGGCTGCTCTGGTATACTGGGCGCCGCAGCTGGGGGTGGGATCGTGGATAGTGGCGATGAACCAGGTGCAGGCTCCCAACCTCCAGGCAACCCAGGGCGCCGCGTGGGTGACTTGGAACGCGTCGTGGTAGAGTCAGGATGGTTTGCTCTTAGAGGTTGTGGTGCTACCGGCTGGGGAACAAGGGTCGCCACAGAGTCAGTCACCTCTGCTCCGATGTAGCGACTTCTCCTCGCTTCTTCCGCCGACTTCCTGTCTTGTTGCTGTTGCTTGAGGATCTTGTCGACTGATGAGATGTTTGCATGAGTCAGGCAACTCGAGGACAGGAATGCACATTATACCGACCGTTATAACCTCTCCTTCTCAGCGCTTTCAGATCGGTAGAAAGAATTGTCATAAACAGGAGGGTATCGTTAACCTTGGCTTTCTCAAATAGCAACCGACAGAGAGATGTGGCAACTCTGGTTCCATAACTGAGTACCAAGTAAAACTTACGAAGAACGGAGAGCAGCGACTTACTCATACATATCCACCTGTGCGCTATAGGAAAGCCACAGCTCGATTGGTCCCGAGCCAACACGCTTCGCAGCAGCTGACGCGTCCAGTGTGCGTGTCGTCTTGCCACTCCCGACATCAAGCGTTTTGGAAACAACCAACTTTGCAAATACCTTGACTTTGAAGTTATGTGCGCCGGAAAGCCACGAGAGCGACACCTTTGTGCGTGTGTGCGTGTGCTCATGAAGGAAAAGCGGTAGCCTTTCGAGTACAAGAGTCCGGACGTCAGAGGCAATCTTCGTATCCGATTTCTCGTTCGACACCTTATATTCCTCTCGGACGACAGTGCTCAAGCGTCGCGATCCAAGCGACGCGTAAAAGCCTGTTGGCGTGATTAGTTATGATATCCCCTCTGACTACATCACCGCTTGCGCACTTTCCAAAAGGTCCTCTTGTGGCGCGGCGAAGATAGAGTCGCCAAAAAGTTGGTACGCGTTCGTATCATCTGCGATGACAATCTCGCTGGGTTTCCGCAAATCGTGCAAATCCTCCCATTCTTCTTCATCCCATTCCGCTAGTACAGCCTTGTCCAGGGACGTTTTCGGGGCTCTGTGGCGCCGCATACCGAGCAAAATGGGCGATATCTTCATCTTGCTTTTCGTGCCAATGGTGATAGCATGGCTATTGACAGCAAGATTGCGCAACTCTGCCAAGAAACTAGGGACCAGTGTAAGTGGACAACCAACAGGAACGAGCACGGGACACGTACTTTTCGTACCCTCCAGAGAGCCCGTAAAACTTTTTGGGATCGGATATCAAAATCTCTGCAACCTCGTCGATGGATGGCTCGCTCTTCGAACCACACGCACTCAGAAACCTGTTTGCAACAGGCCCGAAGTCCACAAAGGCGAACAACTTGGAGTGGAATTCGCCTTTGGTACCATCACCCAGGTAACACTGAGTAGGCATGAGCCATCGCAATTGTTGAGTACCCGAACCCTTTGTGGGGACGATCGGCAACTTTGAGAGTATCGATAGTTGGGGTTGAGTGAAACCTATCACATTCTATGAGAGGACCAAAAGGAGTACGAGCGGACGCTTACTCGAGATGCGCTCCGCCAGAATCTCAAACCACTGTCGTGCAGTGGCTTCATTGGGTGGTGGCGTTTTTTCAAGCAGGGAAAGAAGCATCGACGTAGGGGGGTGAGGCTGTATCCCTAGTTTACTGACGGCAGCTTCTCGACAACTGTCTTGAACGACCGAGAAACCGAGGACTTTCCATTGAGTCCCAGAGAATACCTAGAATGGTGCAGGTAATATTATAATGGAGTTGCACTTGTAATATGGAGCAATGTACCTCTCCCAGCCTTCCTAGATAAGTGCCATCTTCACCCTCTGCAGGAATAAATGCGATATGCCCAAAGTTGTCTGGATTATAATCCGGGTATTTGGAAGGAATGTTATCACAGAGATACTTGAAAGCGGACATCCGAACACTGGTGTCCGAGGAAGAACACAGCGTCACCGTAGTCTCCAATGGTGGAAAACGACGCAACCCTAGTCGATATAGTAGCTTAGCTATCGAGCCCTCACGTCAGTTGTTTTCGATAATAGTACACTACAAAGTCCAGGGACCAACCTTCTTCATTATTTCGCCACTTGGACTTTGTACCCCAGTCTAGGATGGGAAGCTCCAGCTGCCGGAAGATGTCTGCGGGCTCGTAGAGATCTTGAGCACAATACCGAGGCTTCTTCTTACCCCCAGCCGGCAGTGCACCCTCCTTGGGAAACGCCGCCGTCGATGCCAGTCTGGCAAGTTCATCATTGGTTAGCGTATCCCGCACCTGGACTAGATAGCCGACGAGATCAGATATACTCCAATCTCCCGTCTTCACCATCCTAAACACACGACTTCAGTCATGAAATCAATAGACACGAACACCAACGCGACTAACCGGTCAAAAACAAGCTGGAGATCTACATGTTTCCGAACACCGATAAATGAGAGCAGCTTCTCCATCTGACCTTTTATAATAAAGCCGGAAGGAAACTGTACCAGCGGAAGATCGCCAAACAGCGTCATGTTGGTGTTCGAGAAATACGAGAGCTCCGGGGATGTTAATCCACACGACGTTGGGATACAATTCTTTTTAGCGAATACCTTCTTTGCCGAGGTATGCATCTCGTTCGACAGCGAAGGCCATACGCGAGATAGAATGGTCAATACACGCTCGGCCCAGACTACCGATTTGGTGAAATCGTGATCCGGATTCGCCGACATGACATCCGCTTGCGAGACGTGTTGTAACCAATCGATGATAGTAAATTCGCACCAGTTGAAGCTCGTCAACTCGGTAGGCGTAAAATGCTTGGTGATATTCAACGGCATGAGAGTAACGGGAAGCGGTCCGTCCAATGGAATATGAGTACCAAGCGTCTTGGTGTTGATGAAATATTGCACTGATGACAGAGGAAGTACTCTTCCATCTGCACCACTGAGGACCGCCACATTCAACAATCGTACACGGATTTGAGCCATGTTGACATCAGAATTATCTTGTTTAAGGCCAGTCCACCATTTAAGACAAGCAATGAGTTCTGCTTCGCTAAGAGGATGTTGACGGAGTTCTTGTAGAACATCTATAAAGGTTATAGGGGAGAGCATGCCTTGAGCTTGCAGGGCTTTGATAGTGCGCGCTCCCTCCTGGATAACGGATTGTGGCAAGACTGGGAGGTGCTTCAAAAACGTCGAGAAAACTGGGTCAAATTCCCTGATATCAGGGGCTCCGCGGACACCAGAAGATGAGAGAAGCCTCAGGGGCACTGAGGAACATCCGTAGAACGAAGCTTCCAGCAACTGGGACACCTCCGACGAGGGTGTAGAGTGATGAAAAGTGAAAAATTTGAGAACATGAATGAAACGCTGGAGGAGCCAATCCTCTAACTCTTGTGGTGGACGAAAGTCGAGCGTACCATTCGACTTGGCTGCGCCTTCCCACAAATTCTGGATGTTGGAGAGTTCCAATTCATATGCCGTACGAGCCAGGAACCCTCCAACATAGAGTAACTCTTTATTCCAGACTAGGGCAAACTCAGCGGAAGTCAGAAGCATGCAATGAGCTACACACCCGCGACGTTCCTGTCACTGAGAAGTGCTATGTGAGTATATGTATACTTGAACAAGACGACGTACTTACACGAGATCTATTGATTCACGCTCGACGGTCGGAATAAAGCGCGACGCCATGTGGCCACCGATACCTGTGGTTTGACCAGTTGCGTGTCCCTACGTAGAGAGATCAATGCAAGAGGGAGGTCGAGAAGACATCAACGCAGACAATGAAGATCCGTGTATGCCCAACCCTGAAATAGCCTCAGTCAACGCGCAAAGTGAGCATCAGTATTACAAACCCGTTCAAATCTGCACGCAAACCCTGGAAAATACTTCCGCAAGCTACCGGCTGGTTCTTGTCATCAGCCAGACTCTGATCGTACTCATCTTTCCCGGTCTTCGTGTGGAACGTGATGAGCCTTCGTGAAGGCTGATAACACTAGAACACCTACATAAATCAAATCATATTCGAGCCGCACAGGGGGATTCTTCTTTGTAGAACGGAGGAGTTCTGCAGAAAGTTTCTTGTCCACCTTGACGTCAACCTCCGCAGTGAACACAGTAAGAGTAACATTCATGTCATGCAGTTCTGCCGGATCTTTGGGAGGGTGTGGTGGCAACGCTGGAGTCTCAGGCTGAGGTATTGTTTGACTCGTTAGGGCGGAAACAAGGGAAGAGAAAAATCCACCCTTCGGCTTGCGGGGCTCCGGGACCTCGAGCAATAGACGTTTCTCGGTCCCATCAGTATAAATGGCATGCATAACCTCCAATTTGATCCTAATGGCTAAATAGAATGCATTATTAGCCCGCATACAGACAGCGTGAAGAGGACTCACGATGAGACTGTACTCCTTTGACATTCATGATATTCGACTGGCTGGATCGTTTCAATGCTCTAGGAGGTTCGACGGCTTTAGCTACCCCAGGCGATTTCCTGATATGACCAATGCGATGCTCGTCAAGATACACGCTGACATCATTCAGGTGAACCATGAACGTGATTGAGGATGTGAGAAATCGCATAAAGTCAAACGCTGGCGGTATGGGACCAGCCTCTCGCAACGTCATCTCAAACGTCGTCCATGGATCTACGGTTCCTTTCGAAGGGAGATCACCACGGCGGACATTCAGCTGGTAGAAGATACGATGAGGAAACGAATTGGTGTTTTGGGAAACAGTGATACCTGATCCTTGTTGTCCTTCCAATAAAATTGCATTCCGTGCCCTGACAGAAAGTTTGAATCATATAGCTCGATAGACATGAACCGTACCTCCAGACGACACGAATGGGTTCTCCGTCATCGAAAATAGGCTGTAAAATCCTAATCAAGAGTTTGTGCACCGACATGTCGAACGAAGGGATATTTTCACTCACCGACACCAAACGCGCCAATCTTCTCCTCGTCAGGGTTTCCCTCAGCTAAAGCAGAGACAGACACGTTAGGAAACGAAATTTCGAATCCAGGACAAGTCACATACCGATCTTTCGAAGTCGTGTCCAATCCTCGTCTCTAAAGGTGACTCCATTGTTTCTAAACGTCCATTGGGTGACCTGGAGAATAAGTCAAGTCAACAAGAAGGGCATGACAGCACTGAATACTCATCGTACATGAGTAGACCTGAGATTAGGGAGGGACGGGATATCGATGTTTCCTTGCTCGCCTTCTTTCCGACGGAGGTATGCAGCAGTTTCGAAGTGAATCTCGACTGCGGACGACCGAGCATCATCCGAGTTTTGTAGGAGTTCCCGGAATACTGACATCGTGAAATTCAGAAAGAGCCACGGTCGAACGACTGCAGGGTCTCTTACCAGTGAACTCGCCAGAGTAGCGGGCAAGCACCTTGTCGATCAACGCACGCTGGTTAACTTCTACCGACTCATCTTGTCCGGTTAGCCACTGTAGTAATGCAGTCGAGAACGGTGAGAAGGTAGACTAAAGGCGGCACTGGCAGACACACCAATGCGTTACGGTCGTGAGCCATTCAACGTGGTAGATTCGTTGAGACGGTCGGCTACTGGTCGTATGATAGTGTGAATTTATCAATGTATGGACTAATTTACGAGGATCAGCAAGTTATTGATAACTTCTGTCGCAACCTCGCTGCACTAGTCTAAGGGCGTGAACCAAGCCGCCATGTGCTTATATAAGCGGAGAAGCAGTGATTATCTAATGTCCTTACTCGCTCGTGTCCCGTGGAGGCCATCCTCGCAACTGAAGTACCGCATGTGAGTCTCGGCGTGTCTCCTGAGCAATTGCATCGGAACATGTTTCCTTCTTCCCATGGACCTGCTTCCCTAGTATGTAGTGAAAAAGACATATTTACGTCAGTGACTCAGTGCCCACTGACCTGCCAACGTGTGTCAGGTCACTACGCCCAGTCCGATGGTCGGACTTCGCGAACACACACCAACTTTAACGACTTTTACTGTGGGTAGAAATCTCCCTTACATATCTACCAGATTTCATTTCCGCGCTGGCAGCGCCGCAGGATAAAGCAGAGGTTGCAACTGATGAGTTCCCCTGCTGACATCGCAACTGGGGCTAGTACTTATATGTACAAGCGCTGGGACCCGTTGCATGATGCACGGCCATCCGTCCGAACGGAGATGCATGGAAGCTCCGAAACTGCGGTGTGATTTCTATTTGGTCTCCCCCAACCTGTCCCACAGATTCCCGGTGCGTTTTCCTCTGTCTGCTTGCGCTCATCTCGATGCGTACTATCGTCCACCCATCTCGGATCTGAACAAGGTCAGAGTTTTCGACCTGGTTTTCGCATAGGCTCATCCAAAGCCCCGCGTCGCCCAGGAAATGACGACCATGTTGTCATCAACCGTGAGTCAAATTCGTCATTATCTACAACGAGGCCCGATAAGAGCAACTTCCCTCGGGGATGAAGCTAGGCACCGTGACTAGACGAGACTCCTCGTTACCTACATTATGTGTATGTAACTCAACACGGAGCTCCGTCGACGATGAAATTTTTTGCCCCACCGACAAGTGCGCAAATACTAATTTAAACCGGACAGTGTCTCTTACGACAAGCCCAGGTACTCCCCTTCCCGTGGCCTTCATCGTGTCAGCTAAAGCCCCTGCAATACCCTGGAACGTTCATGCAGAGCCACGATCTTCCTTGGCTGTTTTCCCAGCTACTAAATCCTCGAATTTTGGCAAGGCGAGCAAACACAAGAGTCGCCTACCTGGCTAAGATGGAAGCGGCAACGCTGCAGCCTTGCTGTAATCGCTGCACTTCTCGTGTATGAACTACTCACCTTTCCCTCACCACATGTCCCACTCGCTGTTCGGCACGGGAAAACGTTTATTTCTTCAGACCCAGCACCATCCAAATTTCTTCTCAGTGCATCCCTTAGTTCCGAGGAAGTCCCTGGCCTTGCAAGCGTCCATCATGCCGCCAAGGACCGTCATGTTGCTGTATGGCTTCTTGCGCGGCTTATTCTGCTGCGGATGCAATCTCGAAGCTAGGGGCGCAGTGCCAGAGGAAAACACATCTCGCCGGAACACACAAGCTACTCGCCTTCATGTCATCATTGATGACCCCTCAGATGTGACATTTGCTACACCGAAACCCCCCGTTCACCAGGAGATCGTAGGTCAGGTACGTGCCTGCTTCGCATAGAGGCTATTTCCAAGCCTGACGATGCAGCAACGTGTATCCAGTCAAACCTGACGCCTCTGGAGATGGTCGGCCAAAATCCGGCAGTCGGGCGAGAGAAAAACTCGACACGAGGTGCAGACGGGGAGGACTTCGAACATGTTAGTCACCCGTTGTCGATCTCGGAAATGAACAAGGAGAAGTCTCTTCCTGCCATTACCCAGGAGGGGTCTTCAAGGAACCAGTGCGACCAGGCCTTTACCCGGGGTCCAGATGTGGATCTAGAACATAACAGGCATCGCTGCAGTACAGTATACTTTGATGCTCCAAGTCACTTTCCCACAACAGCCTTATGGGATGACGGTGCAGGTATGGGCACGCCTGGGGGAAATCTTGATGATGCTGACCAAGTGGATGGCGACCAGCCTTCGCTCGGTTTCCTGGAGAAGCTACGATGGAAGATAGTGGACACAAATTCGATAGAGGTTGCTCCGTCTCCGTAGATCATCAAAGAGGAACTACCGAGAAAGGAGGACCTGCACCCTGAGGTGGGAGTGAACGATATTTTCGCACCTACAACAGGCCACCAAGCAAGAAAACATTGGCATCGATCGGGTTATTAGGGCTATCCAGAGTTGTAATGACATGCATATGCCATTTCTCATGTATCATCATTAATATTCGTCCACGTGTACATTCTCACTGACGAGGAATGTATCTCTACTGTCGACGAACATCCTTTGCGTCCAGTTACTTATTTGCTAAGGAAGTGGAGTATGTTAGGGAACCCCTAGCCTGGTGTTTGTGTGGGTCGTGCCGCACGTGGCTGACATTTGCGGCACTTGAAATTCGGAAACGTTTTGGACATCCTCCGGGTTGTTCCCCTCGATCAAGGCATGCCCATTCATATCATCGTAAATGCCAAAGGCCAGGACACCAATAAAAGAGCGAGAGCCCTTTTCTCGGGTTTCCAGATTTCATTCTCCCACGGAACACACCCTACATTGTTTGTTCGCCAATCCATGTGGTATCAATCATCCGTCGCCCCTCCTCGTTCCACTCGAAAACCGCTGCAACACTGAAAACGCAAAACAGATGAGGGTACTAGGAAAGTCAGATTGTCTGAGCATCTAGCTGAACTGCTAATGGGATGGATGTGTTATACCTTACACTATCCGTGGAAAAGAGGCCACCGGATTGGCAGGAGGTTCAGGCTTTGGTAAGCCACCATTTTTCCCCCGGATTCAACACAGTTCTTCCCGTTCGATCTCGGTTTTAACACTCCTGATTACTATAATCGCATACTCTCCGACAGCCTCGTGGGCCCAGAAACTCCCGGTGTAATTGAACCCCCTCGTGAAAAACTTCTTCAACGCTGGGCTTCGGATCTGATGCCCTGTTTTGAGGCAGATTACAAGAATCACCAGAAACCCGTGCACAGTGAGATACTCTGCATACTGCCACAGGGTCAGGAGATGTGGAATGGGGGAGGTGCAGGACAGAGGGAGAATGGGAGAATGGGAGACAGCATACCCTGTCACGAGTTCGAAGCATTCTCGCGAACTATTATCCCATATTTGGACCCGGTGAAAAAATAGTCGCCACTGCGGGGGTCCTGGAAAACTTGAAGGGGTATATATGGCCTTCTGCAAGGTCTGCCTTGTGCGAAGCAAGTGGTACTCGGAACTTATCGTGCAGCGTTGCGCCATTTGGCACCTGCAGAGAGCTTTACCCTCTAGTCTTGCGGACGTGTCAGGTACTGGGTCCGTACATTCAGTGTTGGAAGCGTGACAGACTGCTAATTCTCTACCAAGGACTCAGTACCATCCAGCTTGTTGAAGGTTTGTTGCCAGGACATCAAACCGTGACCTTGATCGAGACTCAGCAAGTCTGAGGCCTGATCGAGATTGTCGAGCTGTATCACATTGCGAGCATCGCACAGCAAGTGGTTTAGGCCCAGTTATTTCTAGGTCTGCAAGCACATCTGTCCACCACGTATGTTCATCAAATTCATCCCCAACGCCGTGCAAATATCTGACTCAGTACGAAGCATCGCGTATGTATATCGGTTGCCATCATAATCCAGTCCGGAATGTGCTAAACATGATTCTAGGGCGAAGTCAATCGTCACCGAAGGTGTGCCTGCCTGTCCTTGTACGTCTTTGCGCCGGAGATGTGAGTGACGGTTGTCAATGATGGGGATGATTTTTCCGTCCTCCCCGTAAAGGTTCACCAGAGGCATCGCGTCAGAGAGGGCAAAGTGTTTGGAAGTCTCACTGATTTCGTCGCTGAAAATTTGAAGGATGGTGGTACGAATATGTTATTTATGTCGTGTTGTACTGATGCGAGAGCCTTGCAATCAAAGTGCTTCATGAGATCCTTCGCAAGGTTACCCTCGATGGGTCTGCTCATTCTGGTGTTGCGTGACCAAGTTTGGAGCAGTCAATCCACTTGGCTCCACTCTGGTCCCCTGCATCCGTCGGGCTTCTGAGTTCAACGGTCAATACTGGCACAAACGCCGTCACCAAATACAGACATTCGAAATTACACGTGCGTCTGTTGCAGACATTGGAGCACTTCAACATTGTGGTCAGTATCGCACAGGTTGGTATTTGTGTCTCAATGCGCACACGGATTGATTACCACCCGTGTGTGTTTCTGGCTTGTTATACCAATTGCGCGAACAAGGCCTGTTACTCTTTATTCGTGCTATCGCTAGTCGCTAATGATGTTTCGTGCAGGTACCTGCAAATTAGAAGACTTGCGAAGAGCAGATTGTTCGTTTAGCGAGCAAGATGAGTGACGTCTTTACGCTTGTTGATGACGCCAACCACTGGAAGGCAAATGAAAGGCAGATCAAGACAATCACACTTCTAATCTTGCAGGTGATGGAGAACGGATACGTCACCATCGAATATGCCAAACAAAAGAACCTCTGTTCGTCACCGCCGGCTTCGCATTGACCATTGCTGATTTCCGTATCTAGGGGTTGAAACAGTCAGACGTTCACGGACGTGGAATACAGCGGAATCAACCAACCTGAACAACATACCATCGTATGGATTTAGGCTAAGTTTGAGCGGGAGACCTTTTTTCGAGGAGTTTGTGACGTTCTCAACAATCCTCATGACGGTCGCGTGTGTCCCTTCTGACTGGCGTCACCGGATCGGGCAAATCTGCGGTGACTCACTCAATCGCTCGACTGCATTTTTTTCAACAATATCGTGCGCGACCTTTCTGATCACGATCCACAGTACAAGTCCGCGTTCCTGCGGGTCGTGAAAGACGACCCGCTTCACAGGCCGCAATTACCCATGGAACAACTCAAGTGGTTGATCATGAAGTTTAGCAGGGATCTACAGTATCCAGCCGTTGGTCGCTGTCATCGATGCTCTGGACGAAAGCGGTGGTGGTCAAGCCAGTCGTTGACAGCTTCTATTAAGAAACCCGCTGAAAGCAGCCTTCCGACCAATCTCCGCTTCCTTGCAATGGCCCGGTCGGAAACTAACATCCTCCGCGATCTTCCGTCTTGCCCTCAGGGCGTCCACAAACAGACGGGCGATATCCTCCAGGATATTGCCGACGAAGATTTTCAGAAAGTCCATCCATGACTCGCTTTAGCAATACACCAGACTGGAATCCGTCTGGCCACACCAGCGGGTCATGTTGAAATCATGGCGTCTGTTTGTTATATGCAAGCAATGTTACGTTTCAACCATGCGGTACGAACGTGTCGCTGTCTACACCAGTTCCCGTTATTCACTGTTCCGTCGATCAGCAGTGCGGCGGGTGTTTCTAGATCTTGGAATTTAAGTAAAAGTAACATGAATGAATATGAACAACTTGTGGTTGTCATGCCCGGACGCGTCATCAGCGAAGATTGTTCATCCCATTTAATTCGACGTATATAGTTACCACCTCCACAGCATCACGGTCTTCGTGGGTCGATGAAACGACCCACGAAAGAAAACCTGCCTCGAATTTCGACTAGGTTCATAGTATCCCCATGTATATGACACCGTCCGCCCGACGGTGATTACGAGTATAACATTACCCTACTACGACATGCGACGTGTGGTTGACACGGAGAGCAACAACCTTATTGCTATTACTATTACTTACTACATGACCGTCGCGCACTTCGAACTAACAATCAATGACACATATTTGGGTACGATGCTGATGCGAACCATGCGGTAGAAGGAAAGAAACAGTATCTCTATGAGTTCTACTTCCATGTGGGTTGTGATGACGGGTATCATGCAGCTTGCAGAAAACCAAACGCAGAAAACGACGGCATGAGGATCCGAGTAGGGAGGGCGATGAAGTAAGGAATACGCAAATGGGCGGTACGGGCGGCACATGAAAAGGGGAAAAAAAACCATATCCATTATCCACGAGTGGGGCACAGAATGTGGCTCGTCACTGATCCATGGTGTTCATTCGGAATGTATGCAATGAACAGGTGGGCGACTCTATAGAGCGGAAAGTCCAACCCAAAAGCATGCCAACACCAGCTGACCCACCGAGTGACCGGATCATGACTAGTGAACATGCCCGGTCGGGGTGGTGTTGTTCACTGAGCGTTGCCGGTCAAGGCAACTGCAAACCATCCAAAGATAGCCATCAGAAAACGAACCATCCACGCGGGATCCGCGCCGATACCGAGGCCGGGCCGAAGTTGCATCGCGAGTGCAATGTCAAATTCGGGAACAGGTGAACGGTAGGCACGACGGCGGGGGTGGATAAGTGGCTGCGGGGTGTCAACACCGCCTTGGCACGGGGATAAACCAAGCGCGGGAGAGTCAGTTGCACGAACCGACCAAGCGGGGCGAGAGACGGGGGAAGAGCATAATTCGCGTATCAGAGGTGTGCTGCGATCAGCTGTCGTTTGATCGGGTGGGTTAGACCCCATGGATGGCAAAGGTGGGTCATCGAAATGAGACGGACAAGACACGTTGTCTTCGAGTGGAAGGTCATGAATGGGCGGAAGTGGCGTCATATCAAGTGCGTCATGATATTTCTCGTCCATGTCATCCCATTCCGACTCCATATCCGATATGGCATCGAAATAAAGGGGTTTGTTTCCCGGGCGCGACTCATGCCTCTGAGCAGAGTCCTCTTCAACATCGAGGAGGCGTTCCGTCTGGAGTAGAAGACTGCCTCTGCACGAGAGATGCTCTTTCACTGGCGCACTCGTATTTTCCTGGGACCTCGGACACCTCCAGAAACGGGGGAGTAATTCCCATGCTGTCTTTGACACGAGCATTTGGGACCGTAGTGACTTGATGATATACAAGGTTAACGCAGTGCAGGCTAGCGCCAAGAATGCAGCGACACAGGAGAACGCCAGCACTACGAGTGGAGCAGAGGGTGTTTCGTGTTTCGATGACGGGACCTCTTGTTGATTGTCAGCCACGGGCTCTGGAGAAGTCGGTTCGTGTTCGTTGTTGGCGTCCAACTTGTCCTGTCCATCGGAAGTTTCGTCCAAAAGAGCCTCGAACAAAGGTTGTTCCTCGGGCAGAATTTGGAATGAGGTTATGGCTGCGACGGATCCTTTGGCAAGTTCCGAGTGGTCCGCGATCTGTTGCTTTACATTTTGAAAATGGAAGCGAGCAGCGTCTGATGTGAGGTCATCTTTGCTGCACACGCCGCAGGGTAGCCACGTCAGTTACATCACCGCGCGACTTGTGAAGCAAGACTGACGATGGATGAATCCGGAACGCAGCCTGGACGCTAGTCTGGAACGTAGACGAGGCAGGAGCACTTTTTGATGGAAATAGCCGATGAGCATGTGTCCACGGTATATTATAATGCACATGGGGACTTACAAGTCACTGTGGTCAGCGTCCGACGATAATATTGGGCGACCAGTGACGACCAGTGCGAACAAGGAGACCGAAGCCAGCAGATTAATCGTCATAGATGACCCGTCACGAAAAAAAAAAAGACGCTGACGTGGAGCAGAACAAACTGCCTCGCGGAGGACACGCTGCAACGCGGTCGCGTCTCCATTTGTATGGCTGCAGTGGTCACGTGATCCATAAAAACAATCCTTGAAGCAGCCTTGACTAGCACGGACCAACTTGATTTGGGACTCCAGCGTGGACAAAGATCAGCATTAACACCTTTCTGTAGTCCGGGTAAATGGCGCGAGGTAGTGCGTCGCACGCACGCCCTTCGTTTCACCCCGCCAATGACCCAGCGACCTACCGTGACCTGCTCTTGTTCGAAGAGAGACTCAAGACTAACGCTGCGTCTCTGCAGCGGAGAAAGTCCCGATATCAATGTAAGCACCGTTCTTTTCGCTGCGCTCTCTGAGTTGACACCCAGGCAGTGTTCCTGCTGCACCTCGTCCTCGTCATTGCCTTCCTCCTATCCGAAGTCCTGCTTCAGACCTCGTTCCTAGATGTACCCTATACCTACATCCTTCTTCGTATTCTTCCAGATGTTTATGGTCCCGTGATGAGCGTGAAACCCCATCCGTACTTTGCCTCTGGTCTGTTATTCGTCGCGATCACTACACTGCTCCTCTTCTTTGCCAGTGGCATGTACTCGGAGAAGATTGCCTACGCCAATCGGTATGAAGCACTGCTTTCAATCCCATCGGAACACTCCTGATCATCCGCGCTCTCGAAGCTATGTCCCTCACGCAAACAAAGCATTGCGTTCCTTCAACATGTACCTCAACGTCCGGCGGCCTCCGTTACGGTCCAAATTCACCCTGAATCCGATTACCTTCCTTTTTCCTCATCCAGAACCGACATCTGAATCCGCGAGTCGGTCCCTGACACGAACACCATCACCCTCGTCACCCACTGACCGCAGCACGTCCGTACCCATCGCCCCAATCCCTCCGGCCGCCAATCCTCGTGGTGAGCTGATTTTCTCTTCCCGCGTAGATCGATCATTTCGCGAGTCATATGAACGCTACCGCGCGGCCTTTGAGCGGAAGCGACAAGAACGGGAACGATCGGATGCGATGCAAACATGGATAGGTTGGTTGGGCTATCAAATGCCATGGAACAGACGGGTCGTGGTGCCGAGTCCCTTGGCAGCGGCGGCGGCGGCGCCACAGGTTCGAGCGACTTCATCGTCCGCAAGGGGGAGGGGAGTTGGAAGTGTGTTTCCAACGCCCTCGTCGTCCAGACGGTCTAGCCCTATGACAAGAGCCTCACGACGAGAGACCCCTGCCGTACGTTCCTTCCGACACGTATTCCCCGCAAATTAATGAAAAGGGTATCGTTTGGCAGTTACAATCGACCAGCTAGGTGACTTTGGGTCATCATCGTACACATGCAAGCAGTTGCAGGCATAGCGCATGCTTCAGAAGAGGCAGTGTTTCTCGCAGGAGGTACCGTGATCTGGTCATCCCGCACTCGCACCGATGGCCGGTTAATTGTAGGCGGGGTGTGAAATTCCAGGGCGAGAAGCAGGCGTTAGGTTTCCGATTTTCAAAAACGCGTAGGGTGTGGCGAGTCGACATTGATGCGGGGGTTTCGTGTTGACGCATCAAAAGTGCGGGGCTCACTTAATCGTAGAATGCTAGGTTGTACTTTTTACTACTCTACCTACTAGACTCAGCGTTGGGAGGGGGGGCATGACACGACCCATCGCACAAGACCAAGCTAGTGCGTTTGAGGATACACTTACGTAATACCTATGGCTAATATATGTGACAATTTTACAGGTTCCTTGGCTCCCACTGCCAGGGGAACAATTAAGGCGACAAGTGATTGGAACGAGTAACCATATGCCTTTCAGTCACCACTCACACTCTGGTCAGTTTTGCAGGCATGCCTCAGGAACCCTTGAAGAGGTCGTTTTGGAAGCTATCCGCCTGGGTTTCGAGGTGTATGGCCTCACCGAACATGTTCCGCGGTACAGGCCAGAGGATCTCTACCCAGAAGAGGTTCGTTACTTGCCTCGAAGCGTGCTCGCATTGGACTCGTTTTCCTTGCGTTTAGGCAGGGCTGTCCCCTGATGCCCTGATAAAGCAATTCTCAGACTTTTTGGATGAAGCACACAAGCTCAAGGCGGCATACGCTTCCCAGATCACCCTTCTGGTCGGTCTAGAGACCGAGTTCATCACGAACACCGATTTGGAAAATCTGAGTACCCTTCTTAACAAACATCCCGGCCGCATTGAATACATCGTTGGCTCAATCCACCACGTCAACGCCATACCGATCGACTTTGATCACGCCTCGTTCAAGATGGCGCTGCGTAGCTGTTCACCTACAGAGGTTGCGGTGGCTGAAATGAATGCCACGGCCCAGCGTCACATGGACAACTTCCTGTCGAATTACCTTGATGCGCATTACCGACTACTTGAACGTTTTCGCCCGGAAATTATCGGTCACCTGGATCTCTGCCGACTCTACAACCCAAATTTGCGTTTCTCCGAATTTCAGAATGCATGGCCAAAATTAAAACGAAACGTTGAATTCGCCATCGGCTACAACGCTTTGTTCGAAGTCAACGCGGCCGCCTTGAGGAAGGGTTGGAAAACTCCATACCCCGGGGAGGATGTCGCTGCAGTGCGTGGGTTAGGTCACCTTTTATTTCATCTGTCCTCATGGGTCATCTATAGTTGATTCTCGAGCTTGGTGGCCGTCTCACTCTCTCAGACGACAGCCACGGACCCCATCGCGTGGGAGAAAACTACTCCCGCGTGCGGGACTATTTGCGTCAGTTGGGAGTCAAAGAACTTTGGTATTTGACCCGCACGCCAGACGACAGCCCTTTCGAACGGGGTCTTTCTGCGACATGCGTCACCGATGACTGGTGGAAGCACGACTTTTGGGATCGCTGCACGCCATCTGGCCAAACTTAAAACCAGCACGAAACAAGCCACCCAGTCAGTTTTTCAATTTGTCAAGGTCGGAGCTTATTCCCCGCCTTCGTAGACGACTAACCCCAGAAAATTTATCTCCAGGCGTGTGCTTGGGTATTTTGTACCGCTGTATGGCACTTCGCGCCCCTTGAGTCACATTTTCTGAGAACTCCTCTGTGACTTTTTTTTTTGCTCTCATGGTTCGGTTGCCCTGAGGACAGTGGCACTGTGTTTTGAGCCGTTTAACCCTCGCTGCGGCCTTTCATGGTCGCCTCTATTTGCGCCCTTTTTTCAGCTGCACTGATGGGGCCTCCCACCCGCCTGTTGCTGCGGGCGGTCATGAGTCTCGTCCGCACGCGGTGGACGTAACCCAGCTAATCGCGGGGGTTTTGTGACTTGTATCCTAATATGGTTGGCGCCGTCTTGCGTAGGTAAGAGGGCGCGAACTCCAGCATGGCACCTGGTTCGGTGGGGTGTTCATTTTTGGATGTGCATCCTTGTGCCGCCATCGACAGGCAAGACGTAAAGTGACATGCCGCATCATTCCTTGACGGATTGCAGCGTCGGCATGTGGTTGCCCACGTTTGCCTCGTTGGTTTCCTTTCACCAGCTCTCAGTCTCTCTTTCCACTGAACGCGAAATCCAATCTCTCGTTTTCGTGCAACAACCATCATTCCCAGGATCCAGGCATGGGTGGTGTTTTGGTATGTCATCGGAGCTAGTCGTGTGGTGAATTCCGAAAGTTGACTCCGCGAATGATGTATTTTGCAATCAGGTGTCACGGACTGTGCCATGACAGGGTTGAATGGCATATTATGATGCCCCCAGGCCACTTGGATCTAAGAGCTTCATCTGATCAGAGATGATCGACTGGTTTGCAAACAGCAAGAGAAGCGCGCTGCGTACGGACAATTAAAGTCTCCCCACAGAGTCTGTTTGACAGATCCCGGATGGAGGGACTCCTGAGCTCATCTTGGGGCTGGTGGGCATACGATTGCAACTTGCCGGATCCCCGGCACTCTGAGCTGTGTCGAAAAAAAGAGTATAAAACCCAATTGGGTCTGGCAACATCTTCCTCAGCTACAAGCATTCGTGGTTTCTCTGGCTCGCAAACTCCTTTCTTTACACGCCTTCTTACGTCTACATCTACGTCTACTTGAAGCAAACCTAATCTATTCTACGCGCGTAAGCTCATCCTTCTTTCTCCCACCTTTGTCGCGTGACACTGACTCGAGGTGGAGGAAAGTAGACTAGCTAGTTTACGACAACATGTGCTACCGCGAGATGCAATGCATCGAGTTCACATGTCAACACAAGGAGCCTTACACCGAGAGCAAGGTGGTGCTGGTTTTCATTGCCGTACCTCTACGTTCGCTGACGGATGCTGCGGTCGACCAGATTGATTGCGGGTCCAATCGATGTCGGTATAGCGCTCAGCATGTGCGGCCATGTATCGGGTGTGCGACGACGTGCTTGCAGATGTCTGTTTCCTGTCACCATGATGAGTCGTAGAGGCACTGACATCATTTCTCACCCAATTAGGATGGGAAGGGCCCACCCTAAAGTTGGCCAGAAGAGGGATACGGTGTGCCCTCACTGCGCACGAGAGCAAGCGTCACGAACGTGAAGCTTGAGATCTTGAGACGCGAGGGTCGTCTGTCTGTCCCGCGTAGCCATGGCCGTAGTAATGCTGTATCACGCATCACGCATCCTGTATTTTGTATCGGCAATGTCTATTATTCTATTTGTTCCCCCTGAGCCTGAACGGTGTGGAACAATTCGGCGCCCGATCAGCGAGTTGGCTGATGGCGATCGTGCCGCGCGTTGACAACGAGGGGGGATGCATGGGCCGGCGGTGAGTCGGACACATGGAAGCGGCTGTATGGCAGGGTGAAGATGATGTACGAATAGGACTCAGGTTGAGGGCGTATGTGGGTGTGAGTGGGGATTGCAAATAAACATTCCAAATAGGCGCATGGGCAAATAATAACCGAATGTAAGGTCCGAGGCATCGTGACGCCCTGAGGTGCAAAGTACGAACTTAGCGCGGGTATTGAAGACTTCCGAGTTCCTAGGAGCGGTTCGCCGAGGACCGTCGGTCGGAACTTGGCAAGGCGTGACTCTGACTGTAACCAAGTTAGGATGACATTTATCTAGGTCTAGATGTTCCACTCGCTTGGGAAGTTGGCAGACACCGTCCAGAAGCGACCCCACTCCCAACCCTCGCGGGTAGGTCCTCGACCAGCTCAGTTCTGATGGGATCGTGCGTGCAATGCGCGTGCAGAGTCTCAGTCGAACAGGGGCTATTTACCATAAAAGGAAGGAAATTGTATTCCGCGTGACCCCCACCCGGAGTTCTCCTTGAACCTGACTCTGATGTCGGCTCTGATACACAGTCTGGATTCTCCTCATGTACACGCAAGCTTTCTCCGCACCCTTCCTGCCATCAGAACGCGGTGCGCACAAGTTCACCATCTCGCAGAAAAGGGTGCGCTGCAGTACTTTGACTACAACCCTGCATGTCTGGACGATGTGATTAAGTTTTGTGCATCCATCATCGAGGTACGTCTCGTGTTTCGTCGGCTTTTTCCTCCCCTCGAGCCTTTCCCCGTCCAATTGACACTCGCTCCCCATCGATCAGAGAGACTTTGCGAACGCGTTTGATACCGTAAGTGAAACCCTCCTTCTTTCTCTCCCCCCAATCCCCTTATGGGAACTTGCTCCCCCTCACTCCGGCCGCTGTCATGCCTCGTCGTCATGTCGTGGCGGGTTAAGCGTCCGAACCATCATGACGTTGCACTGACGTCTCGCCCTTCCCATAGATACCCCCTCACGGCAGGTGGCGCCACCTCGACGCAGGTCATCCTCGCATCGCACCTCTCCTCCAAACCTGGTCCGCCGCTGGCATCTCTACAACCGAACAATGCAAGCGCCTCCTCGATCTCTTCCTTGTCTCTGTCCTCCTCGATGCCGGCGCCGGTAACGTCTGGACCTACACCGAACCCGGGACGGGACGCACCTTTGCGCGCTCAGAGGGTCTTGGGGTCGCTAGCTTGCATATGTTTCGTGCCGGCGTGTTTTCTGGGTGTGAAGACCAGCCTTGTCGCGTCGACGGTATGTCCACACCCTTTTCTCCTTGTTCCTTTTTTCTATCTGGACACTCGACTGATACAATGATACTGGCCGATCGCGCCGATAAAACACAGCTCAAGGTCTCGCATGCATCACCGCTGATAAGGTTGCCGAGGCGATGCAGGTCAACGCCGCGAATCCAATGGTCGGACTCGACGGCCGGGTTGCACTCCTCGTCCATCTTGGCGGTGCGCTCGCGTCCAACCCCCAGTTTTTTGGAGAAGATGCGAGACCGGGGAATATGCTGGGTAAGTCCTACGTCGCGTGTCCGCCCCGTCCTCTTGTGTCATCGATGGGTCACCTCATCACGCCTTTCTCTCCACATCACTCTTCCCCTTAACCTCTCTCCCCGCCTCGTGCGAGCCCACCCCCGCCAGTTCACGGTGGGACCAAAAGTACTCATTCTATAACGCGTTTCCAACACAGATTTCCTCGAAACACAGTCCAAACTCAAAGGTGCTACCCGGCACATCCACATCGCCACGCTTTGGTCCGTCCTCATCGACGGCCTCGCCGCCATCTGGCCTTCCCGACACACCCTCGGCGGTGTCCCCCTTGGGGACGTCTGGCCTTGTCCCGCATTGGCATTGGCACAGCCCGACCGACCCGAGTCCGAAGCGTTGGTCCCGTTCCACAAGCTCACGGGGTGGATCGCATACAGCCTCATCGAGCCTATTCAGACGCTGTTGGGATGGAAGTTTGAAGGCGTCGAGGACATGACGGGCTTGCCAGAGTATCGCAATGGTCAGTCGTATTTTGTTTCGTTTCGTGGCGTTTCATTTCATCTCTTTGCGAAGGTGGACTCTTGATCGACTTTGGCGTCCTCACGCTTCGGCCAGGCACTTTGTCGCCTGGATATTTTCCAGAGGAAACTTCAACTAGCATCCCCCGCCTCCCACCGTCCCACCCAGCTATCGTCGAATGGCGCGCCATGACCGTCATCGAGCTGTCCGTCCCGCCCTTTTCTGTTCTGTTCCTATTGATTTCATGCACACACCCTCTAGAGACCGTATCGCCGATGGTCTCCGTCGCAAATTCAGTCTCGCCCCTGAACAACTCACGCTCGCGCAGGTGCTCGAGAGTGCAACGTGGAAGGGAGGGCGCGAAATTGCGAAGAAGCTGCGTCCTGAGACGGGGGGACCGCCTATTGATATCGTTAGCGACGGTACCGTCTTTTGACGTCTAGGTTTATGCTGCACACGATGGCGCATGTGTGGGTAAAGGTTGAAACTGTATATATAGTGTACGAGAATAAATAAGGTCGTGTACGAGACCACTTGTACGGGATACTCAAACTCGGTTCTACGCATACATCAGCGGCGCTTCAGATCCTTGGCCAGGCGATACGCGAGGACAAACGCGATCGCAGCTGCGATGCCTCCCAATCTGAGCAAGGTGGTGTAACGGTCAGCTCCAAACACCAAGGGGTAGGGGAAAACGAAATGCCCACCGAAACATGACCGCAATCGAATTAATCCCCCGTCCTTCTCCCTCATGTCCCACCATCGACGTCCCTCTCGTAGCGGAAGCGGCCATACCCGACACATCGCCCGACTGTGATTGCATGTTCCCAGGATGGTGACCTTGCAATACCGACTTGTCCGGATCCAATAGGGCAAAGACGATCGATGAGAGACCAGTCACGAGGAACTGGGGTATGACGATGAACATGTTGTGGATGCCCTGTGGTGGGGGAAAAGCAAGAAGTGAGGGAGTTGGTGACAGAGTTGGTGAGATGGCCCAACGACGAGAGATTGTGTGAAGAACAAGACAAGGAGAAGAAGAGCAGGAAACGACCGAGAAAGGAAACGGGCACGCACGATGATAGCCCCCGCCTGAGCACTCAACCCATTGCCATTCTCCGTCTTGCTCGCCGACCCCGGCTCCGACATCGTCGCATTCGCAAGCACCTGTCCCTCCTCCGAGCGCACCGGGAAAGAGGGTGAAGAAGGAGAGAGGATATCGACCCTGCTAACACGTGGCCGCGCGTGTCCCATCCCATTGATCCCCGGCCGAACATCGAAACCAGTTTCACGATCGCGCTGGTCCTGGTCTAGCGACCGTTTCAATGTGGATGGGTCGCTGTCGGACACCTCACCCTCCCCTTCCTCCCTTTCGTCGTCGTCGTCGTCGTCCTCGACGCGGAAAAGCCACCTCGACTCGTCCGCGCCGTGTTCGTCATTGTCGCGTGACCAAACGCTGCGTGCTGACCGCGTGTCAACGAGATGAATAGACCCCGCATCATCCGAGGCTTGGTGGGACAATATTGCCTCGCCGAGCTAGAGAGCGACAAAATGGCCATTGGGGTATGGGGTAAGTACTAGATTCGCGTACTCCCGATCTGGTCGACTTACCAAGGCAAAAGGCGCCCACTGTGTCATTGCCCAACAGAAGCCGGTGACAGACACGATCCAGGTTGCACCGGATACGGTCGAGGTGATGCTATAATACGTAATTTGCAATTTTTTCAAATAATAGGGCAAGAGGAACGAAAAGCGGATCCATCAGCTGCTAAAATAAATCATGCTGATGTGAAACGAGTGATGGACCTACAATGTGGCAGCCATACACAACGCAAAAATAAGATGTGACGATGTCCATAAAGTGGCCAAGTGCATCCGAAAATGTTCTAACCATGTCTTGTGCTTTGGTTCGAGGGGGCTGAACGCGTGGCGTGCGTCTTGTGGGACGATAAAATAGGGCATGGTGATGTTCGCTACCAGAGATACCAACGCGCTGTAAAACAGGGCGCGTGTCCCGAGCCGGGTGGATTCGGTATCGAGGGCAATCGCGGCATTTTTGTTTTGTGGGATAGGCAACGATTCCTTGTGAAGGTCGCCGATGTACAGCGTACTATAGAACAAGACTGGGAACCATCCCAACGATGCACTAACCAGCATCAGACCAGAAGTGTGACAAAGACAAGACGTACAAGAATTGAATCCAGCACTGGGGATGTATGTCACTGCTAAGTTGGGAACGAGGAGGCGAGAACGCACGATCTGTCGAATGACACTCGGTAGCCTCACAAGCGTCTCCCGTAGCTCCTTCAACTCTTGTCGAAATCCTTTGGGACCGATTCTGGGGAGAAGATGAATAGCGTGTATGTTTTGGCGACAAAACGTACGATGAGGAAAGCAGTACGCGTTCCTTGACGTGAAAACACACCCATGCCTGTGTCAAGAACAAAAGGAGCGCTGCAATGACGGAAAAAACCTCCAACTGTGCACTCCCAAAAAAGGGAAAGAAATGTGGAAGATCGAGATTTCCTCTGGGATGAAGGTTGAGCATGACCGGAGTTCGGAGTGAATGTAAGCTCACACGAAAAATCCCGCAACGCTTCCGACAGCTAGCATGCATGCTGCCCAAGCGTTCCCTGCGGGTTGCTTGGAAGTGGGTAGGGTGTCCACGAGAAGTGCACGATCAAGAGCTTGCACTAAACGAGTGCATGAGACGAGAATGTGTGGAACGCGATATGCGATACTCGCCGGCATTGATGGAAAAGTCTATACAGTAAATAGAAAGAATGGCGAGCCAGATGGTGAGGGTATCGTTCTGCGGGATGAGATAACCCCGTGTAGATATATGCAAGGGCGCTCACCGAGGGTGAATCGGGGGTGGTGAATATGGTTGCAAACTGTCTCGTGAACCCGAGCAGAAGGGTTGCCATCGTGCACAATGCAGTACAGACGAGGATAAAGGGTCTCCGCCGGCCAAAGGGGGATTTGGAGTTGTCGGCGAGTATGCCTAGCGGATGTCAACAGCGGTATGATGGTGGTGTGATGAGACGGACCTATCAGAGGCTGTACGATGAGACCAGAGAGTGGTCCTGCGACAAAGACGATGGCCATGAGCGATTTTGGGAGGCCAAGCGAGAGCAGGTACGGCGAGGCTGAAGGACATCAGAGGTTGTTTCGAGACGAGGTCAAGACACGTTACCATAAGACATTTCGACCGACCAGAGCATCTGCACGCCAAAGAGGCCGACGGTGAGCGATGGCAGCTGTGTCCATACGGGTCCAACGACACGAGCGACACCGGCCCATGAGCGACGGTCGTGGTCGTGCTGCGCTTCGTCGGCGAGGGGCACCAGCGCAGTCATTTGGAGAGACGCGAGTGTGAGTGTGACATGTCACGTCAAACGCTATGTGGTCCCGACGCATCGCATTGCCCAGACGCGCCCTGCATGTCGCCGCCCCACGTCGGAGAGACGTCTTCGACCCAGCGACCGTACAGCGCATCTCAGAGGACGTCGACGTCTGCATCGTCGGGGCTGGTCCTGCCGGTCTCAGTGCAGCCATACGTCTCAAGCAACTCGGGCGAGAAAAGGGCACGGAATTCCGTGTCGTCGTCCTCGAAAAGGGCGGCGAAGTAGGTCTGTCACTCGCTCGTGTCGTCTTCACGAACTGACTCGACACAGGATCACACATCCTTTCCGGCGCTGTCATTGAGCCTCGCGCTCTCACCGAGCTGCTCCCGGACTGGCCCTCGAGGGACGACCACCCCCTCAAACAGCCCGCCACATCCTCCACCATGCGATTCCTCACCAAAAAGTACGCCATTCCTGTTCCGCACCCACCCCAAATGTCCAACCACGGCAACTACATCACCTCCCTCTCCCAGTTTACAGCGTGGCTCGGCACCATCGCAGAGGAACTCGGCGTCGAGATCTACCCCGGATTCGCCGGCGCTGGTATCGTGTACCGCGAGGACGGCAACAGCGTCACCGGTGTACGCACCAACGAAGTCGGTCTCGACAAACTTGGCCGCATGAAGGACACCTTCGAACCCGGGATGGAGTTTCGTGCCAAGGTCACGCTCATCGCTGAAGGCGCACACGGCTCGCTCTCCAAGGAACTCATCCGCAAATTTGACCTGCGCAAGGATGCGGATCCACAGACGTACGGCATCGGTCTCAAGGAAGTATGGCGTGTCGACCCGAGCCAGTATCGACCGGGCGAGGTCGTGCATACACTCGGTTGGCCCCTCGACTATTTGACGTATGGCGGAGGGTGGGTGTATCACATGGCAGACGGACTCGTTAGCCTTGGATTGGTCATTGGCCTCGACTATGCGAACCCGTATCTCAGCCCGTACAAGGAACTCCAGGTGAGCCTTGCGCGTCCTCGTGCTCCGTGCTTTCATCTGACGCGGCCTAGCGCATGAAACACCACCCTTACTTTGCCAAGCTCTTGTCTGGTTCCTCGGCTCGCATTGCCTATGGTGCTCGCTCGTTGAACGAAGGCGGCTTACAGTCCGTCCCAAAACTCAACTTTCCAGGTGGTGCTTTGATTGGATGTTCTGCCGGGTTCGTCAACATTGCCAAAATTAAAGGCACACACAACGCCATGAAGACGGGCATGCTCGCAGCCGAGGCAGCTGCTGACGTACTCTCAGAATCAGACTCGTCGGAAGCGAGCGACATGAGCAAGTACGACACCGCAGTCCGGAATAGCTGGGTATGGTCCGACCTTAACGAAGTACGCAACCTGCGTGCCAGTTTCAACACGTCGTTGGGGATATGGGGCGGTATGGCCTACTCTGGCTTGGACTCGCTCTTTCTCAGGGGCCGCACACCATGGACGTTTCGCAACAAGAGCCAGAGTTTGGATGCCGAGCATACGTTGATAGCGAGTCACTTCAAGCCCATTGATTATCCACCGCCGCAGCCACCACTGTCAACCGATTTGCTGACGTCGCTGACACTCACGGGCACAAATCACGCCGAGGACCAGCCCGTCCATTTGCGTGTTCGCAAGGACGGTGTCGAAGACGTGTGTCTGAGAAAGCAGCACGTCCGCAGAAACGTTGGCGAGTATGCAGGCTTACTCCAGCGTGCTTGTCCGGCCGGCGTGTACGAGTACATCGAGGACGAGGCGGTATCCAAGGAAGAGGGTTGGGATGGGAAAAAGTTGGTGATCAACTCGCAGGTGAGTGGTTCAGCGTCTGCTTAGGTACAAGGGTTAACCACGTCCCAGAACTGTATTCATTGCAAGCTGTGTGATATCAAAGTCCCTACGCAGGACATTACATGGACGGTGCCAGAAGGTGGAGGAGGTCCTAAATACAGTGAGTATAGCTGATCTTTGCGTCGTGTGATTGTGAGACTGATACTTGCGTCGTAGCTGTCACGTAGCTTTAAACTATTGCATAATTGCAGCCACGACGCATTGGCCACGGTGAGATGGCGTTGAGGAGCACACCCAACGACTGGTGTGTTGGCTGAGAATTGCTTTGATCGAGGACGCGATAGTCATGTTGGTGTGTAGATTGCTCCCCTCTGTGTATGATGGGCACATATTTGGCCAGCTCGTTCCCAATCACAAGATTAATGCATATAGGGAGATATCCCATGTCGCGTGGTCGGGGACTTATTACTACTTCTAGTGTTGGTATAATGCCAAAGTTTTGTTTCCTCTACCTCACGGGCTATCCCAACCCATTGTCTGATGATGCCGCCGCTAATATGATTTTGGGAACGAAATGGTGACGTGTGCGGTGTGCAGTACCGAGCTTTTGCGCCCATAAAATTGGCTGATTGAGCGGTCATTAAACAACTCGGGCCTACCAGAAGTGCTGCCTTCCCGGATTTCTTCAACGTGAACGGAAACATAGAACCGTCCTGGTGGCTGTGTACCTCTATAAGAGCCCAGACGGGAAGCGAGCAGTTCTTGTCAAGTCCAATAGCGGTCCTCAACCGAATGTCTTCAGATCATTACAAGGAATACGACCCCGAACCCGGTCTCCAAGAGCGCATCGGCCTTCTCTCAGGCTCGCAACCAACCGTTGACGGTGACACTATCGACGACGGCCGCCATTTGACAGTGGACGGTGGTACAAGCTCGCCAAAATATGCCTTGAAGCACCTGCTTGCGTCATTTACGGGGGGTATCGCCGCGTGTCTCGCTGTCCAACTTTCACTATTCGGGCCCGGCTGTTACACTCTTCGAGAGCGAACAGGGAGCAGCGGGGCCTTGGACGAGGTCAATCCCTATGCGTCTCCATGGGTTGGCTCTACCACTGTCCACAACTACCCGCCTCCCTCTCCCACAAATGACTTTCCCGAGTTGTTCCCTACCGAGTGCGTGGTCCTCCGTTCACTCATTCATATACCCTAACGCTGTCCTTGTCCATCAAAACAGCGTTGGATACCCAGGAGGAACACCGACTGGCGCAGAACCGGCCATCATTGCAACCGCTCCTTCCCAGCCTCTCCAAACAGGTGCCGCGCAGCTCGTCGCACCCGCGTATGACTCGCTCCCAGGTTCCCCGTCCGAACATACGATACCCAACGAACGTCCGTTCAACCTCTTCCGCTCTTGGGGAAACTTGTCGCCATGGTACAGCGTGCCGCGCGGTGCATTTGGGATTGATGAAGGTGCAGAGCCACCTCCCGAGTGTGATGTCAAGGGCGTGCATATCTTGCATCGACATGGCGCACGATACCCTACCGCATGGGGTATGTGTCCTTTTGTTCTCGTTCTCGTCGCTGCGGGGACGTGCGAAGTAGCGAGCGTCGATGGGCTGACGAGTGCGGACATTTGTAGCCAACTATGGAGGTCCGGCATCGTTGGCGCACAGATTGCACGAGACTGCCGAGCAGTGGGATGCCACTGGCAGATTGGCGTTCTTGAACGATTGGTAGGCAGTGACGCGCTTTTACGTGCACGATTGGCATTGACAGTATACTGGTGAACAGGACGTACAAGCTTGGTGAAGAAGGTGGTGTTTTCCATTTCGGTCCTCGTGTTTATAGCCTGACCAACGACTCGATATCTTCCCTGCGAACACAATTGCTATGATCCATACACTTCATGATTTCACACTATGGGATGCGCGGGCAGTCTTGACACCTTTCGGAAGGCAACAACTGTGTGAGTATCTTGTTGTTGTCCTTTGATATCGTACGAACCGACGTCTTGTGTTGTAGATGATTTGGGAGTCGCAATGAGACTAAAATACGGGTTCTTGTTAGAGGTGGGTTTGTCGTTAAACATGCCTTGGGAGAAGGAGGAGGTTCCGCGACAATCGAAACGCTGACCTCACTCACAGGACTTCACAGCGCAGAACAAGTTACCTGCGTTTAGGACCGAATCCCAGTGAGTGGCCATTCTCGTCTTGGTCGATGGGACAGTTTTGTCATCTCTATCACCCCACCTACCCAACCTTTGACCGACGTCATGTACGAAAGGGATCGCATGCACGCTTCCGCGGTTAATTTCGCATTGGGCTTCTTTGGATGGCCTCTTGACCGTAAATACGAGCAAGTGATTACAATCGAAGCATCCGGCGTAAGTTACATGTTTTCCTTTCATTTGTGGGTGGTGTGTGGTCTGATCCCACCTTTCCCCGTCGATAGTTCAACAATACACTTGCTCCTTATGGCACTTGTCCCAACGCCGGTACCCATAACAAAGCTGACCGCTCCCTGACCTACGTCAAGAAATGGGCCGGAATTTACCTTGAGCAGGCACAGAAGCGTTTGCAAGCTGATTTGAACCCTACAGATGGTGGGCAGGGATTCAACCTGGAGATAGAGGATGTCTATAGAATGCAGCAGATGTGTGCTTATGAGGTAACGTATTGCGATTCCTGCCATCGTGGTGTTGCGTTGGCTGACGGCTACGGTCAAGACTGTCGCACTCGGCTATTCAAAGTTTTGCGAGTTGTTCACAGAGGAGGAATGGGAAGGCTTCAACTACGCGTAAGCGGTGATTGCATTTTGGCCTGCGTGTTCTCACGCCCGGTACCCATACAGACTCGATCTAACGTTCTGGTACGATTCCGCCTTTGGTTCACCCGTGGCCCGTGTACAAGGCGTGGGTTATGTGCAAGAACTTATTTCTCGACTCACCCACGAGCCGATTGAGATGCACAACTCGAGCACGAACGCGACCTTGCATGCGGATGACCGGACTTGGCCACTCAATGATGTCTTGTACGTCGACGCGACGCACGAAGTCGTCGTCCTCAACAGTATGTCATCTTCTCGTTTACGACAGCGTACGCGCAGCTGATTCAAAACGCGATGCACACAGTCCTGACAGCGCTGAACCTGACGACGCTCACCGCATCGGGCCCACTTCCAGCTGACCACGTCCCTGCGAACCGGTCGTTTAGAGTATCCGATCTCGCGCCGTTTGCAACCAACGTCCAATTCCAACGTATGTTCCCATTTTCTTTTCCATGTCTCGTCTTGCTTGTGTTGCAGGTGCTGACAGCATCGCTTTTGGGTCCTTCGAGTTCTCTCGTGTTCTGAATCTTCCGTGCACTCGGACGCGTCCCACATTCGTATCGTGGTCAATGATGGTCCAGTACCGCTAACGGGTATCCGCGGATGTCCGCCCTCGTCCTCCGGGCTCTGCCCGCTTCAGACGTTCATCGAGGCACAAAAAGCGACAATTCGCGAGGTCGACTGGAAATGGGGCTGTTCGGGGGATTGGGAGGTGCCAGAGGGAAGTACTTGGGAGACAACCGGGGGTTGGTATCCTGAGAAGATCTGAGTGGTACATCTAGATGGAGGGAATATAGGTTGATGGGATGGGGTAGTCGATGTGCTCTTCCCAAAACCAAAGTTTCAAGTTGAACATATATACCTTTGATATTGATCTACTTAACTACCTCTCCCTTCGAACAAGACGGATCCAGTTTGTCTGATATTCCCAGTCGTGGTATGTCTATCAACGACTAGCTTGTGGAATAACAATCCCGACCCGTCACTTATGGAAAACGGCAACAACAACAACAACCCCGACTGATACATGAGATCAGTACATATCCACGGATAAGTACATGCTAACATGCCACGGACGAGAAACTAGTACCGGCCCCCTGCAGCTCGGCTGACCCGGCGTCGGCACGTTCGGTTCCATGACGTTCACTGTGATACAGAACTTGTCGGACTGATGATTGAAAGCAAATCAAATTCGCATACGGTAGCAGACCCAGCGCTACAATCCTCACCTTGAATAGTGATTGGTTTCGCCATATCGTAACTATGCCAACACGTCTCCAAGGGGGATAGGAGAATAATTGGATTGGCTGCACCCATGGTGCACAGGAAAATTAAGTGAATAATATGATGGGTGGAAAGAGGTGATGAATGCACGAGGTCTCTTTCTGGTATCAGTGGTCCGTCAGATCAGCAAAACTTATCTGTGCTCATCAGTGACTCAGGCCCTTCAGGATCAACGATGTTAATGAACGACAAGCAGAGAACGAATTCAAGTTTATACGCTTTACCACCTTCTTTACTCCGCCTTGTAGCTCACTTTCCATGATGATACCTCAGCATACGACACAGTCCTCCTTAAAACTTAGATTATACATCGCCTTGTCCACCGTCTTTTCAATCTTCTTCCAGTCGGACCGGCGCTGGATGAACTCATAGACATCCTGCAGGGGGTACATGTGAAGAGCGTATGGACAAGAAAGAGAATAGGAGGCACGTACCTCGGGTCGATACCCCCCTCCATACCGCGTTACGTCCCGCACGATTTGTGCAAGATCCTTTGCATCCTCGACGACAAAGACGTGCCCGAGCATTTTGAGATGATCGAAATCCGTGGTGACGTTGGGTACCTTGCATGTTACGAGTCAGCGTTTCAGGCACATGCACACGTCTGAGAACAATGGCAAGAGCACACATACCTTGAGCGACGCGATGAATGCATGGTATGCGTTCAGATCTGCGATCACTTGAAACCCACCGCTGAGCGAGATGATCTGGCGCTTGATATGTTTCTGCAGTATCCTGGCAGTCGCGCACCATTCCACCAAGTTCACATCAACACGTCAGCGTATCAGCAAACTCCTAGAGCGTAGGCGGAGCACACGCACGCCAACAAACGTATCCCGACCTCCTGATAAAACACCTCGAGTAATTCTCTACTAGTATTGCCCTTGAGGAGTTTACAGTGCGTCTCGAGGCACTGGATCGCTTCGCGACAGCCTTCGGTCGGCCGGAGATCGAGCGGGGCGTCTTCGGGTGGGTAGTATTCCCTTGGCTTGGTCAGCGTCTGGACGATGTGATCGACCTGTCGTGTGAATGAGAGGTACAAGAGAAAAGGAAGGCCGTCTTAGTCGCATCTTGCCATGTGTGCTTCGGAGCAAACGCACCTGGTTCATTAGAACCTGTGTACCAGCGTTCAAGCCCGAGGCGACACATTCATCGAGCATATCCTCGAACCGCTTCTTCTCCCGTACGACCACGTTCAAAAAGTCAGTTTTGTCAATATGCGGAGCCTGCGACGTGTACCGAATTTGAGTTTGGGTGAGGGGTGAGTTATGGTCAGAGGCACACGATGCGAACGAAAACAGTGCAATCACGCACTATTTCCTTGTCGAAAAACACCTGCACCATGCTCTGGATCGTGTCCCCGATGTGAACGAGTTCAAAGAACTGTAAGAGCGGCGCGACGCTCGTCGTTCCCTCGTGCTCGGCAGGTTTATAGTCGGTCATGCGCTCGTTCGCCCTGTCGTAGCAAGTATCCGGTCAGTGAGTGCAATGTCGCGATAGGATCCCGGACACACATTCCAAATCCCCATGCAACGTGCCGAGCGCTGAGTGCGTTCAACATCTGGCAAAATGTCTCGTCGAGCGTCTCGCGCACACGTGTGCCAGTCGCCCCAGGATACGCGGCAAACGTCTCGAGGCGTTTCATCGCGTCTCGGGTGGCGTGGATGAGCTGTAGCGAGACGTCAAGGGAGAGGAGGAGGTCCAGCGCTGCGACGGACACGCGCGCAGAGGCTTGCGAGCGCACAGATGGTGCAGCTGAACGCGATGCATCTTTCGTAGAAATGAGCGTCGTCGCGGCTTTTGTACTCGCAACGTCCGACGTCGAGCTCGTCCGCTTGGACACACCCGACGCGTCAAACGCCTTGGCATCGGGACCAGCGCCCGCGTTCCCGTGTGTCCGACTCTCTGCAATCTCGCCCCACCCAGCTTCATCTTCAATGCCGACGCCAACGCTAACACTGCCTTCCTCACTGTCCCTTGCAATACCTCCTTCTGCGTCCGCGTCCGCGTCCTCGGGCTCGTCGTCGTCCTCGCCAACCTCGAACAGTGCCCCATCCTTCCCAAAGCTCTGATACCCATTGCCAGGCATCTCACCTACCCCCGCATCCTCGACAGCACCACCATTCCCCACCCATCGTTGCGGATTTAGCATAGCAATCCCCTGCACGACCCCGGTTCCCACTGCACCGACGCCCGTCCCAATCGCAGCCCCAACACCTGTCCCGATAGCGCCAACCGCGCCCACGCCCGCCCCAACAGCGCGCGGCACGATCGTCACCGGTAACAACAGCACGTCCGTAAAGGACGCGAGCACGTTGCGTTTCATCAGGGCGGGATTCTGCGAGTCAAGGAAGCGAGTCTGAGCTTGGACGGCTTGCATCTGGGATTGTGATCTGTCGAGCGTGACCTACCACGTACAGCACAAGTATATTAGCGACAGGCGGAACAGGGCTAGGGGAGAATACGAATGCTCACCATCGAGGATGCTGTCAACGAGACGGAACGTTCCCAGTCCTTGCAGATTACTTCAAAGGCACGTTTGAGTTCGTCCATCTCGTCGTCGAGATAGTCGTCCATGTTTGGTTCAAACATTTTGTAACTGTACCCCGTGATGATCAGATCATGCTAGTGTAGAGGAGGTTGAACTGGATACGCACATGACATCCTCGGCTAGCTCTACCTTGACTACTCCTGACTCACCATCGCGTCCTCTGTTTTTCGAACCTCCCGAGACTGTGAGGATGCTGTCGACCACCCTGAATGCCTCTCGAAAACAGGCGGCAGTTGCTGACAGGAAAAGGGGTATGCTAATCGTGCGTGCACGCACGAGCAAGGAAGAAATGTATTCTGATATCTGTCATACCAAGCGAACAGCCAACGATATCAAATCCCAAAGGAAACGATGGAATAGGATCGGTGACATGCAAGCAGACGTTAGTTTGGAAACCCGAGTATGAATGAGACGACTTACCACATCGTCGGCAATTCTCTCTGCAAACGCAAGCAACACGCCCGATTCGCGTGGAAACACTCTGAAAGCCCTCGCGCCATCCTCCTCGATGGCAGCAAGCACATGGGACATGAACTCATCCATAGCAGTGAAATCAAGACGGGTATCCTTTCTACACGTCCATAAACGGCGAGACTGACGAACAGGAAGAGACAGGCGCACGTAAAATTGGCAGCTGGATCCCACTTTCCCTGTTCGTAAAAGACCTCTCTCTTTTCCGCCCACAGCCTGCCCATCTCCCAGTCTCCTGCCCCGCCGAGTTTGTTGCGGCGTCCCATGCTGTTCGTACATATTGATATTTCCCAACTTGCGGAAGCCACCCCTTTCATCTGCGCCTCGTCACCGCTCGTATCCGCAGCATCGAACGCTGTTAGCAGGGTGGCATCGAATCTATCCAGGGAAGTCTGGAGAGACGCGAGGCGGAGATCCCACGTGGATACAGGTTTGATGACAGGGGACAGAAACCGTGCAAGGAGATGCAGTACGCGGGCTTGTGTAAGGATATTCGCAGCAGGTGAATCCGAGCCGGATGACAAGGAAGAAGTAAGGGATGCGAGGATAGTATGGAGCGGTGCATTCGGAGTGGGCAAGAGCGGGTATAGTAGCGTATGTGCCCGTATATACTTTGCGCGAAATGTTGGTGTCGGCTTTCCAGGCTCGTACGTGTCTACGACGCTCAACCGCGCCGAGCTCGACAGGTCGAAGAGTGCAGGTGGGGGTGCGGAGGCAAAGTCGCCAAAGTCGTCGTCAAGAGAGGAGACGGCGAGGGTCGCTGGACCGCGTGAGCCGCCGTTTTGCTTGTCCTTTTCGGCCTTGGCTCTGGCTTCGAGCTCGTCGAGGATGGTGCTGAGTCCGAGTCGCTGTGCAGCGAGGTCGAGCCAGCGCCGTTCCCAGACACGCTCGTCCCTGGCGACCCTGCTCGTTGCCCTACTCGCTCTGGCGTACCTCGCAATGTCTGGAATCGGGACGTGCATCAAGGTCAGCACATGTAAGTCGACCGGGAGTCTGCCGATGGGCGGCAAAGGTGGTTTGGACGCTGTGAGGACCTGTGTTGGGACTCTCGCTGTAGATTTTACATGGCTGGTCGCTGTCGAGAACGGTGGTGGGCGTTGGTGCTGAGTTGGACTGGAGTATAGTTTCGTTGGTTCAAGTGTTGCGAACTTGTCCATCTGGGATTTTGCGCAGCCACTAGTGGTGACACGATGACCAGCCTTCCTCCAGGGACTGCCCAAGTCAAGGCCGAGTATGTATCGCGCTCCTCGTCCGTGTCAATCTTGTAACCGCGCGCAGATTTCTGCTCAGCAACGCTGCTCGTCCAGCAGCTGACGATGACGCCGCAGAAGGATCCACATCCCACACCGCGCACCCCGTCGATCCCATCGCAGACGCCGATTCAAATCCAGGTGGCCGGAAGAAACTCACCCGGCAGCAAAAGAAAGCCCACAGAGGTGCTAACAAGGGGCGGCGGTTCGGAAAAGTGCGAGACGAGCTAGAGCTCTGCTGGCGCGTCGCAAACGGAACACTATGCGAGCACGGATCCGAGTATGTCCTCCTCCTTCTCGAGCTCATGGATGGCGCCGATGTACGTCTAGATGCCGCTTCACACACGACATCCGCGCCTACCTCGCTGCCAAACCGCGGGACATAAAGCTCCCATTGGCAAGCGATATCACCAGCACCCCACCTTTCACCGTGACGGACGCGAAGGACGAGCCCGCACATGAATCTTCTCTCGACTTCAGCACCACCTGTCCAAGCTTTGATGAAACGGGCAACTGTCGTCTCGGTCTCAAGTGCCGATTCCTTGGTGCTCATGCACATGTAGACAACAATGGTGCCGTCACACTGATCACGGATGAAGAAAAAAAGTCCAGGATCGCACCCACCAACGCGGAACTCAACCAGGTGAGCGCAGAGACTCTCAAATTACTTCGCCAAAACAAGGTGCGTTCCTAGTCACTCTTATCCCTCGATGTCCGTCAGCTGTGAAACAGTACCCGAGACCCGTCACAAACGCGTACCTCAAAGAAATAGAGGCCGGAAAACAACCAGACGGCCCAGACGAGGGTATACTAGTCCAAGAAGAACAACCACAACAATTAATTCAGCAGATCGACGAGGTCGTAACGAAGCAAACTGGCGACACGTCAGATCAAAACGACACCCCCGACGTGCCCACGCGCTTCACTGAAAAGAAAAGGTTGCATTGGACGGGGAAAACATGTGAGCTATCATCATTGCGACTCGACCCCGAGACATTCTCAGTTTTGTCAAGACCTCGCGCCTCTTACAACCGTTGGGAACTTGGTGGGTCAGAGCCTTTTGTTTCCAGCCCTCCCTTAAATTGTTCCTAGCCATTCCGGCGACTATGCGTAACCCTCGGTGCAGATATTACGTGTGGAGAGAGTAAGTATCTACACTCTTTCCTTGCCCTAGTTTTTCACTCGGTTGCATGTGTACCAGTGGGCCTCGCCACTTCTTTCCTCACTTCTTCTCGGGAGGAGTGGTCCCTAGTCCGTCGACACCCCTCCGAGTCCATCTTTGGCGTCCAACTCGCTGGAAACAAGCCCTCGACGATGGTACCGACGGCAGAGGTCCTTGGTAGAGAGCTTGCGAACGGGATCGACTTTGTAGACATTAACTGTGGCTGTCCCATCGACCTCGTATTCAAAACCGGTAGCGGGTCCGCTCGTAAGTCCCACTCCGGAGGTGCATTTACTCCTGACTGACCATATATGCGTACCAAGTCCTTGACACAGCCACGAAACTAGGAAGGATTGTTGTTGGTATGAACAAGGCACTCGGTGAGATACCAGTGACGGTGAAACTCCGCACGGGTGTCAAAGAAGGACGCAACACTGCACATAAGCTCATGCCTCGGCTGAGTTCCGAGTGGGGAGCCGGTTGCATTACGGTACGTGAATCTCCCTCTTTCTTGGTGTCCTGCTGACAGAGCGTGGGTGCGCAGCTGCATGGACGCACGCGACAGCAGCGCTACACGAAGCTCGCAGATTGGGGCTACATCAAGGAGTGCGTGGACGCCGTCCGGGCGTGCGAGGCAGACCAAGGACGTATGTCCCCCTGTTCTCGGCTCTTCATCGTACGATTGACATTCCCCACTCTGTCCTTCCAGTATCTCCTATTCCCATTTTTGGCGGCGGCGACTGTTTCTCCTCCCAAGACTACTGGGAAAAAGTCGATACCACCGGTGTAGACGGCATCATGATTGGACGCGGCGCTCTCATCAAGCCGTGGATATTCACCGAAATCAAGGAGCGACGGGAATGGGATATTAGCTCCCGGGAGCGGCTCGAGCTTGTTCGCAAAGTGCGTCGTTCGTCGCGTTCTTCCCCTTCCCCCCTCTCCCTGCGCGACGCCACGTCATACCTTGCGTTCCTTCTGACTCGGTAATAGTACGCAGAGTTTGGGTTGACTCATTTTGGAACGGACACGGTGGGCGTCAACAAGACACGTCGCTACCTCTGCGAAGCCCTCTCATTCCAATACCGCTACATTCCCATCGGTCTACTCGAGCGACTTCCCGCACAGATCAACGAGCGTGCCCCCGCTTTTCGGGGCCGTGATGAGCTTGGTGCGTTTTGCAGCAGTGTCAAACAACTGACTTTGGGAGTTTGGCTGACGCACAACGTAGAAACGCTCTTTGCAAGCCCCAATTGCCAGGATTGGGTGAGGATTTCGGAAATGTTTCTCGGGCCTGCGCCGGAGACATGGTCATTTACCCCCAAGCACAAGAGCAATGCCTATGGGGAAGAGAGTCAGGGATGATGTCGTGGTTTCTTATTGTATCGCGGGGACGGGAAACCTGGCGTGAAGTTGGTGTCACGGATTTGACTGTCGGGTTACTCGTGAAATATCGGTTGGTTTTCCCACCAATGCATGGATTCCATCCGCCTGTTGTTTAGATGCTTGTACAACCGGGTCTGCTGCGTTAAGCGCTGGATTCCGATATGTAAGACGAGGATGCAATTAATTTGCAGAATGATACCCATACTGTACGTACGCGATGTCTTTTTTATGGCACGCCCACCATCAACATCGACCCTTGCGTCAAGGATGGACAGTCGTTGGATCACCTTGGTCCATGGGGTTCACAAACCGGGTAAACCCAGACACTCTATCCTTCGATGTCTGTATCACTCTATATAATTCATCGAGTCCCGATCCAAGTTTGTTACACGCGCATACACCTGGTATCCCTGTGTCAGTACCAACGCTTCTATTACTTTACCCATACTCACCGATACAGGTAGGCCGTCATATCCGCCCGCCTCCAATACCGCCGGCTCCATGCTCGCCCTGCCTGCGCAATCCGTCTGCCCAATGCATCGCGTTCACGGAAAAACGCCACGGCATCGCACAAGTCGGCGTAGGATACCTGGATAGGGACGTAGTGTACCCACGACGCGATGCGCGAGGTGTACCTTGCACAATCACCCGGAGTCGGAGTCAACACAGCCAGCGGGCGAGAATTAGGATATATGCCCACCATTCAGGGTAAATAGTCCCTTGAAGACGAGCGCATTGCTCGTGATGAGCCGCTTAAACCGACTCAACCATCCATGTCCATCCACCTATCACCAACACACCCGTCAAGCAATAAGCAACGCCGCACATAAAACCGAAAACACACGTCGAGTATAAACTTGTACTGCCCCTCCTCACGTTTCGGTTGTACTTCCCGAAATGACCACATCCGTTCCATCTCATCGCACGTCCCCTGATCGCACGCGATTGGTCTGTCTGTAAACGCCACGTCCATCCATGACGGATTGATCCGTGCGAGTGGGACACTCTCTGGTTCCCCACCGGGGTCGTCTCTGCCTCTGCCTCGTACTCAATCCCACTCTCTGGCACACGCAGCACGCTCACGTTGCCTTCGAGCGAATTCGCGAGCGTGACGAGCCGTTGCCAGTGTGCATTCGCCCACCACGAATCCAGGGATGCATATATCCCCGTCGTACGCCCCGCCAATCTAGTCTCTCGTTCACCTTGTGTTCCCATGGGAGATCCCCCTCAAATACCCCGCCCACGCCCTCCTCTACATCGTCTTCGTCCGGATCTGGATCAGAGTCAAAAGTCCACCCGTACGGCACGGGCGGACGAATGTCGTGATGGAGCACCGTCCCACTTAAGGAAAATCGCGGTACGAGCGAGCGTTGTGGGAAGGGTCCTGTCTTGTACCAGAGAAATTGACCGTGCGTGGCAAGCAGGGAGGGATGCATGGAGGGGTTCATTGCATCTTGATGGGAGGCAATGAACGTCTTAACAGATGAAGGCGGTGACGGTATGGACGACGGTGGAAGTATGGGCGGGTGGAGCCGAGCAGGCGAGTCGGGGGAGCGTCCTTGGATCCAGCCGTGTTCTGTGACTGGAGGCAGGTCTGCGCGTGTGAGTGCTGCGATAGCGTCACAAATGCGACCAGAGAAATGACAGGTTTGAGATTCGTCCTGTTAGCAGCTGCCTCAAGCGCCATGGTCTTGATCTGCCAGCTCGAGAACATATCGGGAGTATCAAACGGAGAAAACGTCATCCGCAACGGGGGTAAATCGTGCTCTACCTCGTTGACAAGCGCGAGAATATTGTCGACCCCCTTTTGTAGCCCTTGTTTATCTGACGGTAGGTTCGAAGGGATGACCTCGAATTGAGGATTCTCGTCCGTCTTTTGGGCGGTCACCACTCCGTTGTCCTTCTCGAGTTCTTGCTGCGTGTGTACCAACTCGTGCGGATCGATTCCCCAAAAAGGTTCAATGTTCTCGAATATTTCGTCGTATTCGTCGGGCAGCTGTCGACGCGATGTTTCACCACATAGTCCCACCTACATAATGCGATCACGGTGCGCATACATGCACGTCTCATGTCGGGATTACGCACCATTTGTCGAAACCGAGGGGTGGCGATCGTCGGTAACGCCGTCGGTACTCTACAACGGCCTCTTGTAACGTCTTGCTCCCCCGGGCATGCTTCGCCTCCCACGCTGTTTCCGCGTTATGGATGAGTTGGGAAATGGGGTGGGGACCGTGGGGGTTTGTGATCAGCAGACCGTCAGGGGTGAGCGTGTACTTCACGAGGGGTGGTCGGACCTGCTCTCGTTCCGGTGAGTGCGTCCACTCGGGACCAAATTCAAAGTTCAAGGGCGATTGGGAAGGCGGTTGGATAATGGTATGGAAGAGACGACGAAGACTGATACGAGCAAAATGGCGATGAAGGATCTGCGTGAGACTGTCCTGCGCAGCCTCATCCAGGTGAGTGCCATATTCGAGAGCACTCAATGATATGTCTGTGGCTCCACGAGGCTGCCGGAGAGAGTGCGGGCACTCGTCGCGGGCCAACGGCCCGTCGACTTCCGTTCACTGGTTTTCAAAACTCCGACCAGAGCTTCGTTCTAACTTCTTGAAGGATATTAGCAAGATGAACTAGTCAATGTGAGTATCTTCTCTTTCCATGGACTACAAGGTGAAAGGAACTGAACAATACAACTGACTGCAACAGTGGCTGATGAGTATTATATCTAAGCACGTCTTCCATCGCTCCCGTAAGTTGCCCTCGTGCCAGTGACTAGGCCAACGAACATCAATTTACCAGAGGTTAGGACAGTCTTTCTCACAGCTGCTTTTGTCTTATACGTATCACATGTGCCCTCCAAAAGAGGAGACGCCCTCTTATTGGCCACTATCGCATCATGAGCTTGAAATTTGAATCCTCTGTGAGAATTGTCAGGATGCATGCATGTTACCAACTCCATCATGGGAAACTTCGGCTCGACGTATTCTTGGGCCGCTTATCACCTTTGACGTCAGCCCAAAATACCTTTCTGCACGCTACGTATTTTCTTGGCAACTGTACCTGCTGACTCTGCCATGTTTTGGATTCCGATAGCTTGGGAAAACATATCACCAAATTTCAGTACTTGAAGGGATTCTGACTGATGTACCAGCTCCCACAGCGTCCCGCTAAGCTCAGTTGACATGGCCTCGCTCAAGCATTTGGTCAGTCGGATATGTACTGGTCTCCTCTTGATTCATCCATTCTCCGTCACGGTATTGGCCGCAATAACTACGCCTCTGCCGGATTTGTATGAAGCGTCGTTGACGGAGCTTCAAGCTGGATTGACCTCCGGCCAGTTTAACAGTGTGGATCTGATCAAGGTATACACTTTGTCAAATAAGCAGTCGTTCTGATGCTTGAGGCTGACTGCGTTATTGGGGAACCCCAGGCATATTTTGCTCGGATCGAGGAAGTAAATCTTCAGGGTCCTGCCCTCCGTGCTGTAATTGAGACGAACCCCTCCGCGTTCGACGAGGCCGCTGCGTTGGACTACGAGCGTCTTCTTTATGGCCCACGGAGTTCCCTCCACGGTATCCCAGTCCTTGTAAAAGACAACACTGCAACTGTTGCTTTCGAGGGTACGTCCCCCTCCGAGATTTGATGATTCGGCTCTCATTGTTCAGATGGATCGCAGGCATGAATACAACTGCCGGAAGTTATACTCTCCTGAAGTCAATCGTCCCTGAGGATGCTGGTGTTGTCAAAAGACTGCGTCAGGCTGGTGCTATCATTCTCGGTAACCCTTCTTTGCCACCATACGCTTGCTCTATTCAACATGTCTGGACATACAGGGAAAGCAAATCTATCCGAGTGGGCTCATTTCAGAGGAAACCTGGCATCAGGATGGTCAGGACGCGGCGGACAATGCACGAATGCATATTATCCAAATGCTGACCCTTGCGGTTCTTCGTCCGGTTCGGCCGTCGCCTCTTCGATCGGCTTGACAGCTGCGGCTCTCGGGTACGTACTGGTGCGTTCTCCTTCCAACGACATTCTCATGCGATTACAGGACGGAAACCGACGGAAGTATCACATGCCCTGCTAACCAGAACAACGTTGTTGGCATTAAACCGACCGTTGGCCTTACCTCCCGTGCAGGAGGTTAGTCTCTGATTCTTCAGGTCGCTCATCTGACCATCCCCTCAGTGATACCCATATCCGAGCATCAAGACACTGTTGGCCCTCTTACTCGTTCCATGTCCGACGCGGCCATTGTTCTTTCTATCATTGCAGGCCCCGATCCGAATGACAACTTCACGCTTGCGCAACCTACTCCTGTTCCTGACTACACCATGGCTCTGAGCAACTCATCGCTGGTCGGGAAGCGCATCGGGGTACCTCGCTCCGTGTTCTTGAACGATTCGCTGACTGGAAATGACCCATACGTCAATGTCGTATTCGAGCAGGCTCTTCAGACTCTCAAAGACCTTGGTGCAACTATCGTCGACCCTGCAGATCTTCCTTCCGCATACGAGATCTACTACTCAAACAACGAGACGGTGGTTTTGAACACGGACTTCAAGGTTCGTCTGGTGGATGCCCGTTGTCTCGATAGGACTAAATACGTGTAGGTTCAACTTGACGGATGGTTTAACAGCCTCATCGCCAACCCTTCAGGCGTCGCATCCTTGGCTGATGTTATCACGTTTGATAATGCCAATCCGACTTTGGAAGAGCCCACTGGCTACACGGACCAATCGGAGTAAGTACTTGTGTACAGCGCACTTTGAACGCCGCGTCTGACCTGTGCCTCAGATTGATCGCCTCCGAGGCCACAACTGGCTTCAACTCATCTTATTATCAATCACTCGCGTTCGACAAGGAACTCGGCGCGACGCGCGGCATCGATGCAGCGCTAAAAACGTATTCGCTGGATGCCCTCGTCCTTCCCGCCCCAGGATACACCACGGTGCCAGCCGGTTAGTCACGTTGTCTCGCTTTTTCGTCAGATCATCTCATTACACGCTTGCCGCTCAGCCATCGCCGGATACCCGATCGTCACTGGTACGTTTCCTATTGCAGACCTCCATCTTTGTATTCACACATCGATCTGCTACATGACAGTTCCTCTCGGCTTCTACCCCGACAACGTCACCATCGAAAGTGCGGGCCCCAACACCGTGTACCCCGCACCTGGTGTACCCATCGGTCTCTCCTTCCTCGGTACGGCGTGGAGCGAATACGAGCTTATTGGATTCGGATATGCGTACGAGCAACGCACACAAACGCGTCTTCAGCGTCGGGCATATGCAGCTGCCATCCCGACGACGCAGCTCGCGGACGTGATAGGTTCAGGACCATCGTAAGCCGATGGTGTGATAGACATATCGCCATTCTTCTTGGTGCAATTACTGTGCATAGGATGCGTTGGTTGAATGTCTTTCGTTATGTACTTGCTCTGCCGATAGCATGTTAGCTATTCCAAAAATCGGACGGAGTACCAGAAGTCCTAGCCAGCAGTCAATGTATATATCTATCTCTCACGCAAAGCGGATGCTGGTACTACCATAGCCCCTTGAGGATACGCCATTTTGCATCTGTCACGTCTACCCCCTGTAGGGGTGGACATGAGGCAACCGAACAGGATAGATGAGGAAGACAAGGTGATTGCAACAGAGCGAAGGGTTAGTTGAATCAAAGTTCGTGAGCCAGCGTGACATTTAAAAGATAAGGTCACTTGTCGACCATTCTTGCATCCCATGGAGATATGGTGTAGACGAGACAGATGAATGCAGTGAACGAGGAAGAGAGGGCGAAAAAGATGCAGCAGATTGTCGAGAGCCAGGAAGAGTTGGAGTTTAAGGCGACGATGGAGGCAGTCTATCAAGCTGGAAAGACCCAACAGTTGAGGTAGCCTGTCGAGGTTTGATGTCACTAAATGGAGCCCGTGGATATAGAATACGATACCTAGCTCGTGAATAGGTGCTTTCTTTGTGACTTTTTGATTGGAAACAGTATTGCGCGGGCGGCCATCCTATTTTGTAACGTCGAAACTCGTTGGTATCTTGGCATCGCAGGGAGAAACAATGTAATGGCACGCTAGAAGTCGACAACCGTTCCCGTGAACGAGGGGTGGTCGATATTTGAGGTGCTGGCAACTGGGTTTCTACCGGCCGAGGACGCTGGTTGAGATTATGGCGACTGACAACGAAAGGTTACACCCTTCAAAAAAGATCAGGACGACGTGTACGGAGTTCGCGATTATAACCCAGGTGGTACCACATCGCGGGGGTATCGCAGAAAGTCTACACACGCGGTTTTTCAATGACGCGTGTACAAGTCAACCTCGACGGACAGGGATAGGTACTGTGGAATACCGACGCCTAGTTCTTGGAGTTGACGCTTCAGTACTCAGTGGTTAGCATGCATAGTAGGGTGGTCGGGTTGACATACTTATCGTGCAAGGCTTGCAAGACCGCCGCATGTCCCCCAAATCCAAAAAAACGATTTTGCGAGTCAGGCGACAGCTCCAGATGGAGTCGCAACTCGTCCAAGAGATAAAGCCTACCAACGTCGTCGAACCGGGGTGCCGACTTCAACATTACAATAGCCTTCACCCCAGGCCCGATGTCGTAGGTCCAGTTTTTCCGCTGGCCTGACACCAACGTCGAAGTTCCGACCTGAGAGGATGGACAGCAGTCAAAACGAGCCACGGGCCGGCATCGGGCCGGGCAACAAGAGAACAAACCAATATTCATCGCGCAACGTCAACGTCGTGCCCGCAAAATCTCCACCAACATGCCTTCAAACTCTTCGAGCCCCAACGCCAACGATAAGGAACGCCGACGACGTTCTGACTACCCCTTCTTCCTCTCTTACCGCACACGCTGGTTTGCCCCCTTCGTCCGTCTGCATCTCTACCTCTTCATCTAACCTCTTCTGAACATGCACTTGTCGTCCCTGTCATACCTTGTTGTCCGTGTCAACACGAACATGAACGTAAAGGAGCGACAATGATCAATACGCACACGTCAATAACGCGATCTACTACCACCTCTTTGACGCCATCGTCAACACGTATCTCATCCAACACTGTGGACTCTCTCCGGCTAGTCCGACCCGCACTGATTCAGATACGGACTCGGACGGGGATCAGATTGGACTCGTGGTGTCGTCTTTTTGCGAGGTACATCGTTTGACTTGGCGTTGGCTTTTCAAATGCGCCTCATGCTGTTGGCTGACTGTAATGCCCAGTTTTTCTCCCCGCTCTCGTTCCCCGACGTCCTTGACCTAGGTCTGAGGGTGGCACGGCTGGGAAAGAGCTCGGTCACGTACGAAGTTGGGGTGTTCAAGTCCTTGAGTGGCGAAGATGCACCAACAGCAGTGGGAGGGTACACGCACGTCTTTGTTAACAAGCATTCTCGTACGAGTGTTGCGATGAACGCGCAGACGAGAGCTGGGTTGGAAAAACTAGCCACTGTAACGCACTCCAAGCTATAGAAACTGAGATATATCATGTAAAGTTGTAAATGGTCCATTAGTCAAGATGTACTACATATCGTAGTACTTGCTGTGATCGCTACCAATCCAGAGTCCGTCGGCCGGGCCCAAAGCCCAGATGATCCGCCTTTCCTTTCCTTGCCCTTGACACACCTATAAAATCTTGCAAATGGCTAAGGGATGCTCTACAAATCCATGCCCGATGGATCAGACCCAGTGAGAAATGGTAATATGTGGAGGCGCGTCAGGGTATGTAGATGTAGTCCATACGTTCCCGCAGATCCACATACCAAATGATCACTATCCTATCTCCGAATCGCATGTCAGCATACGTACAGGTATCCCAGTATATGTACAGGCGTTTCCATAGGTTCTCATATCATTTCGAGTGTTCCCGAAATCTTTGCATTTACAATGGCGTTATACCACAATCTATGATGGAATAGCTCGCTCGTCTATGTCGTTCTATGCAGCTCTATAGGGAGCAGGAACCCACCATCCCGCCCACCTGCCCCCCACCGCCACGTACACGCACACACCCACCCCAATGCTAAGTCCGCCTGCTGCTATTCCTACAAGTGCATCGCTAAAGCAGCGATCCGTCCGATAACTTCCGCTGTCCCGTTTTTCCAAATGCCGTCCACAACCTAAGGTGGTTTGTCAGTATACTTTCTCGTAGTAGTGTATAGTACCTTGCCAGTTTTGCCGCCTCGTCTTTGTACCTCTGCGGAAGAAGAATTAGAATTCTGAAGGCAGTGACAGGTATCGAAGACATACCGCCTTGATTTGTGCAGATAGTGAGTCGTAATATGTTCCGAACTCTTCTCGTGTTCCTGCTGGCTGCACTTGTTTCAGCCATCGGTGCACACAAAGGTTGCTATAATACTGATGAGTGGGAGTAAATGACGGCTGTAAAATAAGTGCGTACCGTCCTGTCTTTGCCGAAGGAGGCCGCCACACTCCCTTCTTCGTTGTCGAGGCTTGCGTGCTCGCTCCCGCAGTCATGGTAGTTGTATCTGATTGTCCCGAAGTCAAAGACGGACTTGCTTCTGCTGTGGTAACTTGTTCTGAAGCTCCTAAGCCACTTGCTGCAGCTGCGTCTGTATCAAGTATTATACCTCTACAAATAGGAACCGAACTTTACTTACGATCTTGTGGGGGGAACTTGCCAGTGTCTTCGGTGCAATTCGTTTGTTCTTCAAGAGGTCTTGTAGAGGGTTTTGGATCCTTGGCAGCTTCTGACGGAGTCTCCCGGTCAGCATCAGCCATTGGTAGTACTGGTAATTGGCGATCCACAGTTGACCTAACCGATAGCTCAAAATGTTAGATCGTAGGTTAGTTAGGTCAATTAGTGACTTACAGATTGTGAGGTTTAAGTAGTACAGGATAATATTGCGACCCTCCAGGTTTGCGACGACCAGTGAGTGGACAGAGCATACGACATCCGCATTTTCCTGAATGGCCGACAAAGTTGGAGAGGGTGATAAGACCGGGACCATCTGCGCATCCAAGGAAGAAAAAGAGACGCGATGTGACCTTGCGAGACCGTGAAGCATCCCAGATGCAGAGTCCTTCACGCTGTACCGCTGAGAGGTGATGTAGTCCAGGGAATAAAAACGACTCGACAAATTTTGGTTTCTTGGGCCCGGGAATGATCGCGCCTGGGAGTACATGCTTTTTCTTGTATCGGTATTCAGGAGAGAGATCGAGGATGATCCAGATGTATATCCAGCAATCGGATTCCTTGTTCTCAAATATCTGTGCTCCATCGATCGATAGCATGAGGAGAATGTCGTCTGGAAGAATCTTCTGGTCGTGAACTGCGTCGAGGTATGCGCTGCCACAAAAAATGTCATCGTAACTCTCGACGAAGCCATCATTTTCTTCAAGTTCCCGGAAGAGTGCTTGAGTACGTTGTTCGCGATATCGCATTTTCTGGGCAGTTTCCGGATGCCGCCAGAGTGCCTGAAGTTGCGGAGCAACAGGAATGGTGTGGAAGACCGAGCGAGGAACCTTGGTGCTTCCATTACTGTTGTTCAGTTTTGTTTGATCGTAACGGGGTTCATTGCACTCGGGACATTCCTCGAGGTGAGCGAAGGGTCCAACAAATGCGACGCAGGAATTGATGCACATATGATCGACGACAGACGTTACTCCACTGAGGTCCGCGAGCAATTGTTTGGTATGGTAAAAACTTGGAAGTAGGGTATCGGGATGACGTTCATGAATACTGCGTCGGACCGTTTCGTAGGTCTCCTCTGATGAGTGCTCGAGTGCGAAGAACATTGATAAGGCAAGTTTTGTATTTGGGTCAAGTTGAAGAGGATCCCGAGGAGGATTGCGAAGACGATGAAGGGCATTACCAGTGAGACCAATGCCATCGTCTAGGGAGGCATTTCGTAGCGCATGAATGAAGGAGAGGTCGCGTACATGTCTCAGTAGGGTAGCGATGCGAGCAAGTTCTTCCAGGTCAAGATCGGCAATGCCTCGGGTCCCTCCACGTTGAGCTCCACCATTGTTAACATCATGATCATGCCCATCGTAACCTCCCGTATGATCCATGTCGTGATCGTTGGGGAAATCACCTTGGTCTGACCCGCCGTGTGGATCATCAGACTCGCTGGATTGGTGGTCCTGTTGCTGGGCCCGGGCATCGATAGTTTGTCTGCGTGACTGAGTTGTATTCACCTAGCAATGTGTTAGAGTGATTACAGGATTTATTGTGAAGTAAAAATACCTCCGAGGCCGATTGGGATTCGGAAGGACGCCTAGATGATTGCCCATCGGACTGATCAGCATCGTCCACAGCTGGGGGTCTCAAGCCTGTAGGTAAGCCTGAGGACAAGCCTGGCCGTCCTCCAGCCTGAGATCGGGTGTCGCCCGAAGTACTAGGAGCGCTAGCGCTATGTATGAAGTCACGAAACTGTTCGGAGCGTCTCCCAAGCCGTATCGCTTCCTTCTCGTCCTCACTGGCCTCACGGAGATGTCGTCGCCAGGTTTGAAGTGTGTTCAAGGGCCTACGAACGCCTTTGCAATATCGACGACAAATGCACCAGTATATCGTTGGTTCTGACATGGTGGTGGACATAGACGTGGACGTGGACGTGGGTGGATGGATTGATTAAGATTGATTTATTATATTTGGACGGGCATGTGGAATGTCTATGTGTAGCTATGTTAGAACGATCTGGCAGACGGTGCCTATGTTGACGCTAGTTTGGCATAGTTCCCCATGTCGTACATAGCTACACCTGGCTACCCATATTACCGTTTTTCACTGGGGATCAGATGCAAGACTCAGTTCTGTGGATCTGTGACATACGATTCTCATCTTTCATTACGCGACCCGGTCCAGGGTCATGCTTGCCAAGTCCACTTGTTACTTTGCTGATGCTGAATACACACACTGCCGATGCTTGAATGAGGCTGTTCAACACCCTCTGCCGCCTCTGATATCTGATAAACTGCCTGGTCGTGAGTCTGTGTTCCCGAGATGGGTTTTTTTTACTCAGACAATCATTTCGGACGTGTTATTTGCTACTGCCGCCTCTCTGCCTGACGCATCCCTGTGCAAAGGTACCCTGAAGAAGGTATGCATTGATGTTCTTCTGTCTGACTTGAAGCACCACCCTAAACCTAATATCTATTTTTTTGAGCACCATTATGGTCCTCTTGTCGCCTCTACCCTGCAAACAATCCCTTTGCCAATCTATGCATCCAACGACCCGTTGCATTGTCATCTTTCCTGGACGTCTGCACCATTTGACGAATTAATTGATGCTCTCTCAGCGGCCTGGGAGATCTTGCTATCCTCAATGCATCCGAAATTTTGCGCCTGGTCACCAAGCTTTCAGTTCCCGCTCACACCGCAAGACCTGCTCCAGCCTCGTCAATCACATTCTCGAGCGTGCCCGATGCCTGGACCGTGTGGGGTATGAATTTATTTGGGACATTTTCATTGCTTACTTCCCATTTGATTACGGTTTGGGCACCTCACATGCAGAGAGGCTTCGAATACTGCACCATGAATATCAGGTGCCAGTGGAGGCCATTTGGCCAGCGTACACTCGACGTGGCGCGTGGCTGTGGCTCCGAAACAGCCCGGCGGCTGACATCGGCGGGCAGGCCGCGGCATGGAAAGGAATATTTGTCCCAACTCTCGTCCCAGACTCCCGGACCCGTGGAATCCCCGAACGCCCAAATCACCGATTTTCTGGGTTTCCGTTGGTTTCCGTACAGACTCTTAAGTTCTCCAAACTTATCCGGTCTTGCCCGAGGTGTTTCATGTTTCGGGTCAGAGTTGCATCGGAAGTGACCCGATTGCACCTTCATCACATATTTATATGCCTGACAACATCTCAGTCGTTTCCGCCCTCATGGGCATCAGCTGAGGTGAGTACTTAACTTATTTACCTAGTTCTATTACTTATTATATGTAGTAAGCCTATCTTTGTCACTGAGTCTCCACCAACATGCCTTCAAACTCTTCGAGCCCCAATGCCGACGATAAGAAACGCCGACGACGTTCTGACTACCCCTTCTTCCTCTCTTACCGCACACGTTGGTTTGCCTGCGTCCGTCTGCATCTCTGCATCTTCATCTAACCTCACTCTGAACATACACTTGTCGTCCCTGTCATACCTTGTTGTACGTGTCAACACGAACATGAACGTAAAGGAGCGACAATGACCAATATGCACACGTCAATAATGTGGTCTATCACCACTTCTTTGATGCCATCGTCAACACGTATCTCATCCAACACTGTGGACTCTCTCCGGCTAGTCCGACCCGCACCGGTTCAGGGACGGACTCGGACAGGAATCAGATTGGGCTCGTGGCGTCGTCTTTTTGCGAGGTGCGTCGTTTGGCTTGGCGTTGACTAGGACTTTTCAAATGCGCCTCATGTTGTTGGCTGACCTGTGATGCCCAGTTTTTCTCCCCGCTCTCGTTCCCCGACGTCCTTGACCTAGGTCTGAGGGTGGCACGGCTGGGAAAGAGCTCGGTCACGTACGAAGTTGGGGTGTTCAAGTCCTTGGGCGGCGATAGGACGTCGGGGAGTGAAGATGCACCAGCAGTAGTGGGAGGGCACACCCACGTCTTTGTTGACAAGCATTCTCGTACGAGCGTTGCGATGAACGCACAGACGAGAGCTGGGTTGGAAAAGCTAGTCACTGTAACGCACTCAAAGCTATAGAAACCGAGATATACCATGTAAACGGTCCATTAGTCAAGATGTACTACATATCGTAGTGTCGCGACCGCCACCAATCCAGATTCCAAAGCCCACGAGATGATCCGATGGGTATCAACCCCTTTCCTCTACTTGCCCAGCCTCTGTATCCACCCCAACACTCCACCGCGATGAACGACACTCCCCGTCTTCAACAGCGGGGTGTCTTCCCTTGCTGCCTCATCGTCTACCTCGCCGCCCTCGATCACGATGCTCACCCCGCCTTCTTCCTCGCTTGGTGTACTCGTTTCCTCTTCGATGGACACTTCAGCAGCTTCCCCGAGAGGTCTCCCGAAGTCGTCGATCCCGAGGCGACGTTGTCGGATCTTCCACGCAAGGCACATGGTCAATAAACAAGCTTGCATCACCGCTGACACGGCATACATCATCCAACCTAGAACGCAACATTCAATCAGACTCGTCTAGAACCTGTGCGCAACGATCCATCGACAGTAGTGTTGATGTCGCGCAAATGCAAACACTGCAGAAAAGGGGACATACTGGTCCAATCAGTTCCGGGTCGCAGGGCGATCGAGATGGCCATGGCGATGCCCCCAGGGCTCTGGATGACCATCATTGAAATGCTCAGTGCGCCGACGAGCTTGAGGTGATATGTTCGCATGATTTGCGGGGCATATTGCACGGCTGCAAGTAAACCCGAGGTCACGCCCAGGAAGGTTGCCCAGAGCGTAATTTGAGGTGGGTACGGTAGGGTAGGGTCCGGCGAGGGTGGGGAACCCACGAGCAAGACAAAAGTCGTGAGGGTGATGATTGCTCTGTGTGGAGGCGAAACATTAGCGGTCAGACGAAAAGAGATAGAGGACATACAAGTGGAGAAAGACAATCCAGGAGACAATCACCGACAAGCGCCATTCGGAGCTCTGGAGTTTGGTGCGGACGTGATGGATCGGTCGCGCATCGTGTGTGTCAATACCAAGTTGGATGTACTTGAGATTGGGGGGGTAGTAAAGCATGTAGAGTACCAAACTAGAAAGGGAAATTAGATGCGGGTGCTGGTGGCCGACACACGGCGGTCACGTACATCATGGTGAATAGGAACCATTGGGTCCCGACCTGGAACACGCCCGCAGTTTGCTCGATGCACTTTCCAAAGCTCTGGTGGCTTGGGTCAGGACAGGATAGTTGTTGCAACGATAAAACATACGACGCACTATTTGAGTGCAGCACCGTATGACAGGATATTGAAGCGTGATCCTGGACGTGGTTGGCCACAACCACAACGAATGTCACGACACGTACATGTTGAGCATGGCAGCTGCAGACGACGTGCTGCCGAGGAGGAGGAACCAAGGGCTAAACCCAATGGAGGTTCCAGCCCGAATTATACGCAGAAGCTATGGGCCATGTTGGACGACGCGGTGTAAACTCAAGGGGAGACATACCTGCGGAGCATAGGATATACAGATTCCAGGGATTAACATAAAGGCAAGACCATTTGCCGTCCAGTCCGATTTCTGGTCACTATTAGCCACAGCCAAGACGCTTAGAGAGAGACGTACAAAGTTGCAGGTCTCGGTCGGAAGATCCATCATGGTTGTAGTTGTAGACTTGGACAAAAGGCGAAGGAGTAACAGAAAAGTGTCACGTGATCTACACTGTCATCGCCGAGCTCCGACGCCGAAAACGGCCGAAACACTAGCTGGCAACAAATAACGACCCACGACTCTCATTATCTAGACTTCATGTCTGCGGCACGCATAACGACGTCCACACTGCGAATAAGTGGGACTTTGTTGCCGGGTCGCTCGTGTTGGGGCGACATAATACAGCCCCGACGTACTTTTCACCAGCTACAGTGGCGGTCACTGTCATCACCGTGCTCGTGGAAAACATCTAGTATAGTATCACAACGTCGTCGCTGGTTACACGCATCTGGTGGTGCGCACATGCCTTCCTCTTTCGCGTCCTCCTCCTGACTACCCTACTTTAGTATCACGACACGGGAGTATAACGCGTCCTACCCCCGGGACCGGGTTCGTCTCCGTGCATTTCGTGTTGTATCCAAACGTCTCACTGTTTGCGCTTGCAGTATCACCCTTCATTTCAAAGACCACAAGGGCAACCCCATCAAAATGATCGAAGCCAACGAAGGCGACGACATTCTATCCCTCGCACACGAATGGGACATTGATCTCGAAGGTGCTTTCTTTTCCCCCTCGCACTCGACACTGTACTGCATTCTTTTTCTTCTCCCATGTACTAGGTGCCTGCGATGGCTCCATTGCATGCTCAACCTGCCACATTATCCTCCCACCTGAACACTACGACCAACTCCCCGAGCCCTCTGACGACGAAAATGACATGCTCGATCTTGCGTTTGGATTGACGGATACGAGCCGCCTCGGATGTCAAGTACACGTCACGAAAGACATGGACGGGATGGAAATTCGGTTACCGAGCGCGACGAGAAATATGTTTGTCGATGGAAAGAAGCCGACGCACCATTAACGATAGCTTGTGGGATGGGGAACGAGAGACTGGTGTGTTGCAGGGTCCGCGATGTGGACGTGGACGGCATATCGTAGGTGCTTGTGGATATTGTGCTCGAAATACCCCCGCTCAGGTGATTGCGGTTGCGATGACTAGATTGTGATTTGGCACGAAAAGATGGGTTGGGACATGGAATGATTGGACGTGTGTTATGCTGGGAGGTGTTGTCTCGCGCGTGGACACAACACCCAGCGTAACAACTCGGTCGAGTGGCCGCGTGTGGTTTTTTTCCACTCTGTTCTGGACCCTGACGGTGGGCAACGATCCAGGTACAAGGGTCACTGGTTACCACTCCCTTTGATGCGCGGCACGGTGGGATCCGTGGTACGGGATAAGTACATAGGTGCGCTCATCCACTGTGTCCTAGACCACACAGTTGGGGTGACGCCCTGAATGACTTGCTACCCCCAATGGGTTCGCGGTGCTGTGCGTAGCTTTACCCACGCCCACTGACCGGGGCCATTTTTGCAGTGCACAATCCAGCCCACACGATAGAACATTCCTTGGCCCAAGCGCACCGTTTGGATGTCCCTCTCCGACGCCACGCTTGAGCCTGAGATGTGGAAACATTGCGCCCTGGTTCTTAACGTCACACAGCACACTGGTGCGCACTGTCTGCGTGCACAGTTGCTGTAAAGTACGTGAGGCACAGGTTGTTCCTGTTCTTCCCTATCTTGCGGTGATCAAGCACACCTGCTCTACAATCGAGATGGCCCGGGATCGAAGTAAAGATGGGAAGCGGCGTTGAAGTCAATAGCGCAGATCGAGAGATTTAATTTCATGCCAGCTTCTTCTATGGAATCTCTGGTGTGTATACGTAGCTTCGGCTTCTGTACTGGCATGGCTGTTCCGTGGAACAAAGGAGTAATACTCTTTCGCTTTGCTGTGACTCTTGTCTACACAGCCGAGTTCCAATTCCGGCCACTTGGCGACACAGGACCGCATGCAAGCCTACTTAAAGGATGAGATTCCTGCGCCAATACAGTCACTGAGCCCGTTCGTCTCATACCACAACGATGCCGTTCTACTTGCAACGCAAGTACATCGATCTCATCCGCCAAGTATCTTCCAAGTGGGTCAACTGGGATCCCCCCATCGGAGTCCAAGTCAGTCTTATCGCGGATATGTCATTCATTCATTCCCATATCTGAACACGGTCTTGCTCCGTAGGTCGGCGCGTATGGCACGGTCGATAAGGAGACGGGAGATCTGATCGTCGAAGGGAACGTCTATGATGCCGCGTTCCAACAAGAGTTGGACAAGCACGGCGTGGGGATCAAGATGTCCGACTTCCCACCACAGGAAGGTCCCGTCGAGGACGATTTTGTCATTTCCTCTCGTGGAGCCAAACGCGGCGACGTTGACAAGGACGTGTGCGTAACGTATCCTACGATCACGGCGTGACCTAATGACCCATGTACAACAAAAGTGACGCCCCTGGTATCGCCAACGCATCCGTCAAAGGAAAATGGTTGTTCCAGCGCGGCAAGCGAGGCGCCATCCTCATCATGCACAGTCCTCGTCAGATCTTTTTGCCCCCCAAGGTGGTACTCGAACCCCTGTACAAAGTGGACAAGCTCATCGACAAAATGCTTGTCACGAACATTCACGTTTGCCCCGCTTACTCCATGTACCTCTCAGACAAGTGTATGATCTCCGCTTCTGCTTCGTCATTCTGCGCGTATGGCTAATCACGCTCGGCGATGTAGCGGGCGACAATGTCTCTCTCGCACTCATTTCCAAAACACCCATCACAACTGCTGGCGTAGAAAATGCAAGTGGCAACAGTTTCACCTGGTGGGTCGACGCACCAAACGGCATTCTCCGCAAAGCATGCGATCAGACTGGCAATTTCCCGTTCACACCCCTCTATTCTCTGAGACGTCCTATCAAGCGGAACAGGCGGTTCTTCCGCGACGCCATTCGTCCTGAGCCGGCAGGCGACGAGCTGTCAGTATGGTTTTCTCTGGGTGTGCATCTGACTGACACATTTTGATGCGACCATTGCAGATGGTACAATGACTCTCCACCGTGGGACCCACTTGACGAGGATGGTGAAGAAGATCCGTTTGATCCGGTACGTGTTGATCATCTCGTTCGTCATCATCGGCTTCTTACAACACGGGCTTTCCAGGAAATTCGAGCAATCGACCCATTTGCTGCCGTGGACAAGGCTGCCGCTGAGAAAGCTGCCGCTGAGAAAGCCGCCGCAGAGGCTGCTGCAGCTGCTACCACGGCAAATTAGTTCATGAACGTTGTTTTTTTCAGTATCTAATCATGTATCGTTTTGTTTCAACTGACTGCTTGAATTCAAATAGGCTCCATCGTGTATCAGTATCATGATTTTGTGTGCTTCATTCTTTTGTAAATACCATGTGGGGCGAGTTAACCCTTCTAGCAATCAGTCTGAACATATGACATCGGTACGTTCGCGGAGGACGTAGGGAATTAGAAAGTATGCCAAAGTTGATGTGATACGCGAACTGCCCCACACGAACCATCAAGTACACATGCCTGTCTAGGTGTATCACCATCTATTCGACACCCGTGGGACAAGTCCATGGAGGAAGAATTAGTCAAACTCGAATGCGAGATAGCGATCGAGTGCCCAAATGAAAATGAAGTGTTGATTCAACTTGATTGTGTGTGTAGCGCCCAGTCGTCCGAAGCTTTCAAGTTTAATTCGAACGTGACAGTAGGTGGCACGTTTTCACTCCGCCTTGTTGTACGAAGCTGAAAATCCTACGAGGACCACGGAAAAGGAAGACGACGCGTTTTTGCACCCGAGGCCAACGGGCCAGATTATCATCCCCTGAACTTCCCAACATAAATAAATAATATCCTAGTAACGTTAGTTGTTGCTTGTCTTCACTCCATGGACCTACAGGGACCCACTTGACCATCGTCTAGTGTTCAGGCTTTGTATATGTCATCTCGTTTGAGTGTATGCCTCCTTTGCGTCGAACGGCATACTCTCATACTCACGTTACATAGCGTGCCTCTATTACAAGATTACAAGCGAGATGTTATGTCGCAAGATCCGGTTTCGTGCTCTTGTTGCGAGGCAGCAACTGTTAGTAAGCACTGCGGTGAAACGAGGTGACCTACAGGAAAGAAAATCGGGCAGGGTGGCGACTAACCAGTTGGTGGGGTTGTCAACTGCACGTCCGGTGTGTGCCCAGGTCTTCGGCGCATGGAGGTCAACAATTTCCATGACTCACACTGCCTCTCTCATGTCTTCTAATTTGATCCCACTTGGACACTTGTCAATAATAATATGGTGCGACAGACGCGCTGACGAGAGTTGACCATCTTCGATCGTGCTCTCAGTCGATGTCGTAATATAGACGCGCATCCGGCGCCTTCAGTCTGCGCTTAGGCTGTTGCCGGAGACGTGATATCGAGTGGAATACTTCTCATCTGGTTGGTCCGGAAGGCTAGCCCGAGACATGTACTTAACACATGATGGAAATGATCATCAAGCGTGACCTGTTAGTAGTAACATCTCAGTGGCACGTTTCTTATTAGCGACTGACACATACAGCCGCAATTCCAGTTACTTCCGAACTGTTGTCAATAATTTCATTAACCCCAAAACATGTAGCGCACGCACCACCAGCGGCAAGCCAAAGTAATACAGGCAAAATCATGACGAGTTTAGATTGCCATATTATGTAGCAGCGATAAAGCTGTAAAACACTCAGCGGATGACAACGCTCAGCTCAACAAAAACAAAGCTTACGATAATGCCGTCCCCTAGTAAGGTTTGTGCAGTATACATGTGGTTCTTTGACATGAATGTCCATTGCGACACGTCCGAAAAAAGGATGTAGGGTCTCCTTGGTAGCTATCTCGGTACAGTATTAGATCATTCATGGCCCTTATGATAAGGTGCTGTGTAGTCCCAAGAAATGAATTCCCGTTAGACGCTTATCTAGGAAGACAAAAAGAAACACGCACCACTGTGCTTAACACCAGCAATGAGCATGTTACTGCAAACATCTTAAGGTTCACTCGGTGAATGGACCGTCGAGAAAACAATAGCCAGGTTGTTCCCCCGAACATTAACAATGAAAATCTTGCCCGACGTCCGGTGTCCTTTGCCCACGATTTATTGTGAACCAGTCTTACCATACAAGATCCCTCCAGCAGGACGGACAGGAGCTCTGCCTTGTCCAAAGGGATGGCACGGCAATCATATTTTAGGTTGTTCGTTGGTAGGACACCAAAATGGATACGAGACCGGGAAAAGAAGGATGAGGGGAAAGCGCGGAAGAAGGTGTGGGAAGGAGGGTGAGGGGTTAAAATCCAACCGCGGAAGAGACGACACCTTCAGAGCAACTCTCAATGGCTTTGGCGTTCACCATAGATTAAATCGCGTGCGTAGGAACCCACAAATAAGCGGATGGACGTGGCTTGACGCGTAGAAGCTTCAACGTCTGCAACGCTTCAAGTTCGCGACGGTTTAGCAGGGCCCCGTCCCAAAAATATTTCATGAGGCTGCCCAGTCGGACTCTGTGATCGCTGATGCTGATGTCCATGCTTATGGTACTGCATTGCGACCGATTGGTTGCCAAATCACTGCTCCAAGAGTCGAAGTTAGTTAGCCATTCGCTAGGACCGGCGCCATAGATGAAGGAGAGAAAAGCAAACGAGGCTGCGGGACCAAATGAACGAGAACACGGTCATTGAACACCTCACGCCGAAATTGAACAAGCGAGGCTGGAAACAAGAAAAGGTGCCAAGTAGGATCCATGACCTTGATGAAGCCTGGAACTTGACACCTTCGTCAAGGGAGAACACACACGCATTGCGCAAGAGTGCACACCAAACAAGGCCACGTTAGAGTCACGTGGTGTAGTACCAGCCACCGTGACTCTTTCAGCCATCATGCATCATGCACATGAACCGTAGCTTGCGATTCCCTGAACAACGTTCGAATTCGACATGTACCTGCAATTCATCGCTTCCATTGTCATCAAACGAGCATATTCAACGCGCGATCGACATCCTGCAATGTGGTCGGCTTTCTCTTTTGACGGCCCTCGTCAAAGTGCTGGCACCATCAGAAAAGGACCTTGCCAGCCAACTGGAAAAGTTGCAGGATCAACGAGGACCCACGAGGCCACATCGGACAGTACGCTTGCAGTGCTCGTGGTGTGATATGGCAGAGGATGAAACTCGTGTGAGACGGGGTGTACTTTTGAGCAATGAGTAAAGCCTACTAAAGGCATGACAGGCTCGAGATTGACCACAGTTTCCGCCAGGTGCCCATGATGCACCGCACCAGGTCAAGGTGACAGCCTGAGAACACTGATGAGAATAAATAATGTTAGTTCAAAGACTCAAAAGCAGAAGGTTGGCGACGAGTGTCATTGCAAGAACGGTCGCATGACGACCTTACTCCGCGTGCGGTGCGTTTTACTCGCGCTTGTCAACCAAAGGAGAGGGAAAGGTGAAGCCAATATTAATACGTGAACGAGTTCCCGTTCCGGCCAAAAGATGATCGCAGCAATCTAACAACTCTTACAAAGTTCACTTTGCATAAAGGTTGGTATCATATCGTACTGTCCTGAGAGTACTGACGTATTGTAATTTTGAGGCACGCATGTTGTTATGATGTGATGCAATTCCGAATAGCCCGTGGTATGTATCTACTCCGATCCTTATTGTCGTCCCTTACGGGCAGTCCACATAGGTAATGTTGTGATGTCATGGCCCAGGTTGTTTCTGCGACTCCCAGGCAAGGTCGTCATCATCAAGGTCGAAATTCCCGTTCACCTGCATGCCATCATATGTGTTCTAGGACAATAAACGAATCTGTGCCTTCACAGATTAGTGCTAATACAAGCGAGAAACAACACGGCCCGGGTGCAAGGAAGTTTGGCCGTTGAACGTTCAATGTTGAAATTCAACTCTACTTGCCATTCGATGCCTTCCAATGCTCCCAGCATGTCGCTGCAAATCACCTGAGTACTACCAATGTTCCTCGAGAAGACAATGGCTGTGATAAAAATGTCAGGCCTCGCTAACTTGAAAAACGTCCATCTTTAAATTTGCTCCGGACCGACGGATACTGTGTGTACTAAATCGCAGCACATATGATCGGCCTCACGCCGTGACTTGTCTGAAAATTGTTGGAAACACAAGCACAATAAGCTTCAAAGACTTTATGTGCATTATTTTTCACCTTCGTCGTCTCATGCGTACTTTGCGCAGACGGTCAAGATGGGGATAACAGCGCACACTCAGCGGCGCGCCTTGAATGGTCCGTGCCAAAGTAGTGCACACAACACAGGGCATTACTACATAGTGTGTCTATGCTATAAGTACATTATGAATGATATCGTACTTCGTCGGTCGCTTAAAAGCGTCGTCCTGGTCACGGTTCAGTACTTCAGTGACAAGCCTGAGATTTCAGGGTTTCAAATTTTGGCCCGTACACGTCAACGTCATCATGAACAGGCCAGCTGGGCGGCGGTCAACTCAAGGGGGGCTCGGATAACGAGTCAAGTGCGAAATGAAGCCATCGGTGCGAGGAATTCATAAAAATGAGCACTTGACAATGACTTCCTTCCATTTGGTCGCACTGCCTTTAGGATCTACTCCCTTATCCTTACGCCATGGTGTTACTAGACGTAAGTACTTGAACATTCCCACCAATCAGTGTCCCTGTATTTTACCAGGGCCCAATAATGGCTTCACCATTTGTTAGTTGGCAGTCGCTTTATTGATAAGAGAGCAATACTGACATGTTGGATGATCACCGCCGTTTCCATTCAGACTCCCCGTCCTCCTCTTCACACTCTACCCATGCCCTCTTCTCCGTACGCGCCGGACGAGGCAGCGGATCTCATTCGTGACGAAGTGGCATGGCTCCAAGGCGCGTTCGTCAGCAGTCTTCTCTGTGGGGTGCAGATCACACTTTCCGCCATGTCTTTTCTCGCGGTGCTCAAACAACACATGCGTCGGCGACTACGAATCATCCTCCTTCTTTATATCATTCTCTTGTGCGTAATCATGACGGCTGGACAGCAGACCTACTTGCTGTATATACAAATGGGCTTCATCGAGTACAGAAATTACCCTGGCGGACCAGATACCTTTCTCAGTGGCCGCTATTCGACGCCAGTCTTTCTTGCGTCGACGTCCTTGTTCATCTTTGCAAACTGGATGATGGAGACATTGTTGGTGAGTGCTGAGGTTTGGGCGTCGATGATGTGATCAACTTTGAGCGTCCAAGGTATGGCGGTGTAAAGTCGTTTGTACCACGGAAGACTCGGAGCGACCCATGTGGCTCGGGGTCATCATCCCGTCCGTGTTGTTGGCTTCCGAGTATGGTGTGTCCAAGTTACCATCCTGCTCAAGCAAAGCTTATTTATGCCTACCCTCTCACATCCTGTGGAGACAACAGCCACCGGAGCCCTACTCATCCATGACATTCTACGGTGCCAGGCCCCGATCGACTACGCGATCGCATACACGAGCGTGTCCCTCATGTTAAACATCACCGTGACTGCCATCATCGTGTGTCGACTCTTGTTACATCGACGGCGGATGGTAAGACTCTTTGGATCGAGGCATGGATCGCACTATGCCAGCGCGGCGACCATACTGATCGAATCGGCGTCGCTCTACACCGGTTTTCTCATCCTCGTCATCATCTTTTTCACTGTCGGCACGGCAGCAATGAATATCCTCCAACAGGCGATCGCGCAGGTCGAGGTGAGCCGCCTATGGTACATGCATGACGCGGCGGCGGACTGAGAGACACCGTGTTGGTCGACGCGTTCCGACAGGCGATCGCGTCGTTGTTGATCATTTACAGAATTGCACAGGGAAAGGGGTGGCAGTACGATGCGGGTGTCTCGACCGGGGACTGGAGGGGTGACGCGGAGGCGCAAGTGGAGCAGGTGGAGCATCCGGTGGCGCATCTGGAGGGGGTGGCGGACACGCAGGCCACTCAGACTGCCGGTGTTATGCACGCATCGTCGACACGGAGCAAGGAGGACGAGACACAGACGCCAGCGAACGTGGGCTCTGTCCCTGCAATCCTCTCCCAAGACGAGGCGGTATAGAAGCGGCTGTATCTATGATTACGATCGTGGTCCGTTCACAGCCCAGGACATGGGACCAGGTACAGGACGAGACGATGCCCCGGGCGCTGAGATACCCATGAAAATGATCGCCGGCGCACGTGCACCCTCGAATTCATGCAGGAAGATATGTATGTACATATGTGTTACATACCAGTGACCACAAATCGTGCCGCGACGATGGGTTTCAGTGGTGTATGTAGAGTACGTCATCGTGATGTTCATCGCACCCTGCAGGTTTGGTTTCACCCTTTCGCTTGCATGTGTGCTTGTGAACGGTCGTGCAGGCCACCGCATGACTTTACGTGCGTTCGAATATACAACATTCAGGCTTCCAAACGGACAACATATCCTGGTGGACCACTCGACTTGCGCAAGCGTCCTTGCACAACTTGCAAAGGAGCCACAGTCACCCTGTGATACAGACTCAGCTTGCATCTTGGTTGTTCAAGCTGAAACCTTACTAGCATGCATCATGCGTCGTGTAGGTAGCCGATCACTGCTAAACGATCCCAAAATCATTCCTATCGCAGCCTGTCCGATATGCGTCCATGTTTCATTCACGATTCATCCCTCTACTTTCGACTCGCATCTCACCCTTCATACGACACTTGTCCTCTTTCGCGACATATCGACCTCTTCTTCCCGTTGCGTCGACACGACATTTAGCTGAATCACGTTGTGATCCGGATGCGGTCCAACCTGTGTATTCCACGAGGATACCACCGCCGACACTACCTCCGTCTCGGCCGATGAATTCCATCCTTCCCCACGTGCGACCCGCAGAATGATGAGGAACGACGTGATCGTCTATCACCCACCGCCAACAACAGCAATTGAAAAGGCGACGACTCAGTCCTGAATTGACACGACAACGACAACAGTGTGTGCCAGGACACGCACTCACCTGGACCTGCTGAATAACTTGTTGAAGCAGATTCGTCGCCGGACTCCCGATCGCATATGTCACGATGACGACAATGAGGAAGCTCGTGTACACCGCCGCAGACTCGACTACCACCGCGGCGATGCTTACGTAGTGCTGGCCTTGCGCACGCCCAAGACTGCTGACGACACGACGTCGGTAAGCGAGCAACCGCCCTGCGATGAACCCAGTCGCGGTGAGGTTGAGCACGAGCGAAGAGATGCCGTACGCGAGGCTGTAGCTGGCGGGTGGTGCGGAGTGGAATGTGGAATGCATGAAAAGACTGCCGCTGCCTGGCATACCAGATCGGGATAGAGGATGCCGGTCAGCGTGATGCCAGTCGGCCAGGGCCGAACGTACCAAGTACACCGAGCAACAAGAACAACGGAATAAACATTCCGAGTGGCCATGGTCGGTCGCCGGAACGGCACACCACATAACACCGCCATACCTTCGACGCGGGTGTGAGTCATCTCCTCGAATGGATACGTTCAGCCGAGACAGCCTCACCAACAGGGACTCATTCATCCAATTGGCGCATATGTACAAGATCGTACAGGCAATATTTACTGGGACCGAGTATTCATCATTGAAAAACGCACTCGGGCCACCGGGATAATTCCGATGCGTGATAAAGCCCATCTGGATGAATTCGAGGAGGAGCCCCTGGCCTGCCGTCGTAACGGCGAATGACATGGCAATGTATGCCAAGAGGGCAATCCGCATGCGACAGTGATTCCGGGCTCGTTTGTTGAGGACAGCGAGAAACGAAAATGCGCAGAGCGTGACCTGGATGCCAAAGAAGAAATTGCTGAGGAGGGCACCTTGCAGCCATGTTTCTTCTTGAATGATGGTGGCAGGTGATTCATCGGGGGTGTCAGAGGACGTCATAAGATGAGTTGTTGCGGCCCTGTCACCCAATGCGACAGTCTTGGAAAGATGTTGACCTGAATGAAAAACAGAGTACCAGAACTCGGACCACGAAGAAACAAGAAATGAGAGAGTGAAAACGATGGCGTTTCAGATCGAGGAAAAGGTATGTTATATAAAGATATTCCGGATAAAGCATACATCCATACATTTCACATCAGCGGGTATGAAACGTACGTGCCTTCGTTGTCCCTATTATTTATCGATGCGAGGACCAAAACTGTCCCTCGCCCGCCCAGCACGATCAACCTCGGCACCATCATGTGATCGGAAACTGTTGTTTCTTGCCAACGCAGCATGATACATGACACCTGGTCAAATTTGATATGTGCAAAAAAGTCGGAAGGTGACTGGCAGGCAATCAGCGAAATACGATTGATACCAAGTCCTGAGAAGTGTGACTGACACTTTCTCTCTTCGCTGCGCAGTGATCCGGTATGGCTTGCACTTCGTAGTCCGTCACTGGCAATGCAGAAGGAGGAACGTATCGTCCCCGGAAACGTGGAACGACAGGTAGATTAAGGTTCGAGACAGTCACGTCCGCGAAATGCGGATGCTTCGGTGCGCCACGTCAGGACAAGGTCGCACGTCACATGTCATCAGAACATGGGACACTAATAGGCCGGCAAGCATTGCCCTGTCGACGATCTTGTCAGCTGGTGGTTAGCATTGGTTTGGCCAGACACTCACGGGCAGACCACCGCAGTAACTGTAGATCGTCAAGGGCCTTGTAGACTTTATGATCAGGTGTTTGAGCATAGAGAACATTCTTTCCACTCTTTGCCCCTGGGTACCTCATGATCATGTTACTTACTTGTGGGCCCAAGCGTGGCGCAGCCTGGGTGCCTAAGGTTTCGAGGGACAGTTGCTTGCTTGCTCCAGTATACATACTGGCCAGTTTTGGAAGCGCTTGTACTGCGTGGATCACCAAGCAAATTTCAAGCTCCGCGGTAAATAAGCGATGGCAAGTCCCCTGTCAAGATTGCTCGGCCGACGCGGCATCGCTCGGCGGAGTCTCAAATTAATATCTTGGCTTGTACTACTACCTCGGGCGTGACCTTGTAAACAACGGCCGTACGAGGTTGCAACCACTGCATCCTTACTCACCAGTGCGAATACATTCTCGGGGAAAAATGGCCAAAAGGAGATTCGCATTCAAACAACACGTATCCGCAAGGAAAGCAAAAATCTGGAGATTTGGAAAAGGAAGACGTCGCGTCGGTAATGTACCTCTAACTAGCTAGCTGTCGAAAGAGAAGAGAGAAAACGTGAGCGTTAGTATGAACGTGCCAAGACACCTAATGTATCCCACGTTGATATACGTGCAAGTGTGCAATCCATCGTGCATGAAGAAGGGGGTGAAAGAGGTGCTGTGAAACGAGCATACGGAATGCGAGTGTGACACAAGAGGACAGGAGAGATGGAAGCAGGACGCAGAAAATTATCCAGATTATATCATATCAAAGACAAGGCACTGAGACGGCACATGGAACCAACGACAGGTTTATTCGTTTTCAGAATACTTGCCATGTCGTCGCTGAAACGTTGATCATCCGTCACGCCGTCATGTTGTATATCTCAGGCGTATTGGTACGGTGAGGGGGAAATGGAGCAGTGGACCAGGGGAAAGCAGGAATGCCGCTCACAATGGCCAAGCCCTGAGTGCGTAGACAAAGGGGTTATGCCAGCACCCCGCCGAGCCATCCGAGTATCTTGAACACGCCCCACAAACATCCTCCAGCGATGACCGGTAAACTCAAATTGTCGTCCACGCCACCCAGATCTATCATCACATGGCCCTTCCCGTCAGTCGACACGCATACACGGACCATAGCACACGTACCAAGAGCCTCTGCGATGCCAGTCACAAGTCCAGCGACGACGCCGATCGTGAGCAAACCCACCCACCCCGCAAACGTTGGCGGGGATGCGGAGACGTCGTGCGCGTCTCGCATGAAATTGCGCGAGACGCCATCTTGCCATGTCCACGTCAACCCGTTCTGTCTGACTGGCGCAAGGAACGTCCAGAAACCCATGGCAATGGCCGCACCAGTGAGCGAGGCCGCGGTGAACCCTGCCAGACTTTTGCGTGGTGCGAGTGGGAGGAGGCCAAAGAGGCGCTTCGGGAGGCGGGGTGTACGGCTACCATAGAGTCGGCCAAAGGTGGACGCGGCTGTATCGGCCCAGGAAAGGCTGTGAAGCAAAGAATGATCGATGGCAGGGTGGAGTGGACAGAGACAACGTACATGAGCACGGAGACGACGGCGATATCTAGGGGGAGCGCCACGAGGACGGCGTTGACCCCGAGTACGTACCATACGACACCATTCGATGTTTTCTGCACGGAGCATTGGTCGCGAGCGTCCGAGGGCGACATGGATGTACACACGCACCTTTTCGCTGTCGCGCATAAAGATGCCGACGCATCTCTCGAAAGCGTACTCCAACGAAGGGTAACGCAATCGGAGGATGTCTATAGGTATCAACAAAGCAAGCGCAGAGCTGAGCGCGATGATGACGTGCTGAGGGTCTCCATTGGACGCGTAGAGGTATATGGTAACAAATCCTGTCCGAGACCCCTCTTTAGCCACTGAGAGCAGCCACACGCACATAGGTACGTACCGATCGACGAATGCAAAGCCTTTCGCGGGACCTCCCAGTCGATTGCAGTTCCATTCAGCTTGTGAACACCGTTGGGTGGTGATACAGTGCCGTTAGGCGTTGAGGTAGTGCGAGCATCCTTGGACTTGCGTTTAGGTGAGAGCGACGTGGATGTGCCGGGGTTGGTGTCGGCTTCCTCTATAAGCTCTTGGATAGTGGACTCGCCAGAGCTGAGGCGGATGCCGTGCTGAGTGCTGTGGTCAGAGGCATGTTTGCGTCTGTGGGCTCCCTTGGACATGCCACGACCCGGGGACGGAGAGGAGAATAAATTTTTTGGGGAGGAGGAGCGGCGGGGTATGGAGGGGGTTCGAGAGCGTCGTGGCTGATCGTGAGCGAGGCCGAGCGAAAAGGCGTCGTTAGCGGGGAGTGTCATGACGGGCGGCCAGCAACAGTCAACAGGACCGAAGAGGCGCGCCTTGCTCTGTATTCAGGTGGCTGTGCGACGATGGACACGACAGCACCGACGCTCAGACGACCACTTGCGTAACATTCAGATAGCGATGTGTACAGGAAAATATCGACTCGACAGTGAACTCCAATCCGTGGAAGTACAGATCAGCGTTGTTTGGTATCAAGAGACTGTCCATATTTCGGAGCATTAAAACGAAGGCCGGGTAGGAACAAAAAGCCTCGTCAATCGTAGTTATAACTCCGAGAGTATGTATCAATGATGGCAGAATCGACGACGACTGCGTCGACCTGCAGACTGAACGTACCCACACATCTCACATCCTAGAACCCATGTAGGCTGTCAGCTCCTACTGAAAAACTGAGGATACACACCAAGACAGATGGACTCGTTCAGAGGGGTCATACAATACAAGTCGAACCATTGGAACGTCGTGGTCTGTCTCAGAGCGATGATCAGATCGTCACGGCGTCGACATGTTCAAGTCGAAGGAAAAGGTGCGACCGTGGGGAACTCGATAAATCCTATTTTCGGATAGACTGGTGCCATGACCGTGATCGTGACCACGTCTATGATGCAAGAAGCCGTCCATGTAGTCTGTCTAGCAAAACACCAGCAGGCGACCAGTGACCCGCAGTACCACACCTAACTCAAGGTAAGTAGTGTAGCCAACCTATGTAGAATGGCTGAATGGACGTAAAACAGCGCATTTGCTCTCCAGCAGTCCCACCACTGCCCACCCCGGCCTGCACTAGTATGTATATGGACTTCGTTCTAGTGCCGTACTGACATACTTCCATTCAAATGTCCATCACTGTCAGGCATCTGTTATGGTATAGTACCAATATTCTCGACATGAGGCGAGGCTGAAGCGAACAAGACCTGCCACCCTCGAGTCATAAATTTGTTATAAACGGCTTTCCGCTGGCATAACTCCAAAGCTCAGCGCTCACACCCACTCTCATCTGCTTTGCTCAGCATCATGATCAACATCTACTATGGTCCCGTCGTCAATCCCAAAACATTGAGGCACTATGATGCACTCCCTCAGTGCTTGATCGCTGTCGGGTATGACGGTAATATTATCTGGGTCGAGAACGACATCGAAGCATCGGCCCTCCACAATACCATCACCGTGCGTGGATTGAATGATGGCGAATACAATCTCGTCGATTTCAGCAAAAATCCTGGCGAATTCATCATGCCTGGCTTGGTCGACACTCACGTGGTACGTGTCTCCACTCGTCGCGGCACCAAAGACTGAGTACGGAATCCTATATTAGCACGCGTGCCAATTCCCTAACCTAGGCGTGTATGTACAATCGACATAGTCATTCAAACGGGTCTCAAATATGCGCTAACGTATTGTCCATCATCAGTGGTGGCGACTACGAACTCCTTGACTGGCTCTTTGAATATGTTTTCCCGACAGAAGCCAAGTTTGGAAACCACGAGTATGCCAAGCGCGCGTACAACGACGTCATCGATCGTTCCATCGCATCCGGGGTGCGTGATTGTGTGCCTCGGTGTTCCTATCGTGCTCATAGATGAAATAGACGACAACGAGCTGCTACTATAGTAGCTTGTACCTCGATACAACCATTCTCCTCGCGGATATTATCCACGGAAAAGGTAGCATCGAACGCTTCATGTATGTCGTGCAACATACTGAAAAAGGTTATCCTAGGTCAGCGCGCGTTTGTTGGTGTGCGTTTTCCCCGTCATCAGCCTGGTATCCAATCAATACTAACCTCCGACAGAAATGCAACATGGACTGGAACTGTCCCGGCTACTACATCGAAAGAACACCTGAAGACTCCCTCGAGGATACAAAGAAGCTCATTAAGCACATCCTGGGCTTGCCCCTCTCACGCGCCAACGAACCGCTCGTGCATCCCATCATCACCCCGCGTTTCGCCCTGTCTTGTAGTAATAAACTCCTTACCGAGCTCGGCAAACTCGCAGAGCAATTACCCCACGTCTCCATTCAAACTCACATCTCCGAAAACCGAAAGGAAGTCGAAGAAGCAATGAGACGTTTTGATGCTGAGTCCTACGCGGCCGTCTACGACCGATTCGGTCTCCTCCGTAACAACACGGTCCTTGGGCACGGGGTATGGTTGACGGAAAAGGAGATGAAGTTGATCGCAAAGCGCGGAGCGGGAGTGGCGCACTGTCCGACGAGCAACTTTTACTTGAGTAGCGGGATGGCCAAGGTCGGGCTGTTATTAGATCATGGCGTCAAGGTAGGGTCGTCTTTTCCGTCTTGAGCGTTGATCGCTCATCGTCCTTCGTTTCGCAGGTGGGCCTCGGCACGGACGTAAGTGGTGGGTATAACCCATCGATCTTGTACACGATTCAGATGGCGAGTACGGCGTCAAAGATGGTCGCCGTCCAGGCAACACTGGACGAAGAGCGTCGTCAGCAGAGGCGCGCGCGCAAGTGCTGTAAGCATGGTAAACACGGCAAGTGTGGTAAACACGACAGAAACGGCAAAGAGAACTCGGACTCGGACTCGAACTCTGAGGCAGAGTCAGCGTGCCATCCCCATCACCACGAGGGACACCACCACCAGCCTAAACCCTGCCACGGCCACCCCCCTTTTGCCAACCAGAAGCTCCAAACCGAGACCCTCTTGTATCTTGCGACGCTCGGCGGCGCGGACGTCTGCTGTCTCCAAGACTACATCGGGTCGTTCGAGGCCGGTAAGGCATTCGACGCGTTGCACGTCAGCCTCGACGACGCGTACGGTAACCCGGCGGTGTGGGGCGCCGGAGTAGACGACAAGGAAAAGGAAAGGACGCCCAAGAATTTGAGGACATGGTTGGAGCGCTTTTTATTTACAGGGGATAATCGGAACATCAGAAGAGTTTGGGTGCAGGGGGTGGTGATTGGGGGTGCGGACAACCATGTGCATGCGCGTGTGGACCGCGACGAGGATGAGGGCTGAGTTTTAACAGGTGGTGCGTGGTCAGAGGTTGGAGGGGGATTGATGTGGATTGGTTAAGGCCGAATCGAACGTCGTACGGGAATGATGTCCAGTGTTGTATAAGAGTTATGTTGGGTGCGCGAGCGGATTCTGGGAGCTCTCGGGTTGGTACGTTCGATCGAGAAACCGAGCCCCTGGGAGTAACTCTTGGTATGCCGTATGGGAACCTTTTGACGCGTAACGTCAAAACGCATGATCTGACCATCCGACAAAGGGAACCATTGATGAATGGGGTGTATCGACTGGCATAGATATATACAGCATCGGAATAGCCAACGCGACACGAAAAACCTCTACGCGTAACAGCCAAGTGAACATCCAATATAAACCTACGAACCAAATCGCTCGATCATCTGCACACTCCAACCGATACTGATCTCAAAGAAGCGAACGCGGATCAGGCACCCCTGACAAGCTCACACCCGCATCCGCCTCGCTGTCATCATCACGAGCGATCCTATGCCGCTTTGCCTGTGCAGCAGCAAACAACCCGCAAACAAACTCCGAGCCGCGTTTCCGAACCGCTTCCCGGTACGCCACCGTGGGACTGCTCCATTTGGCAGACGAAAACCGCAGGGCAGGCGGTGCGTCTGGGCAACGGGCAGTTTCAGTGAGCAGATCGACGTCGAGGGCACCTTCGCAAAAGAGCGTCATGGCACGTTCCAACTGTTGATTCATAAGCACAAGAAGGAGACAGAAAAAATAAAATGATGCACCGCCGCAGAAGCAATAGCGATGACGCCCTCCCCACCCTTGCCGGCAGCCATTGCCCGCGTGTCCCACCCAGGCACGTCCACGAACGCAGAGATATCACTGAGGTGCGTGATCGCTATAAGGATGAGAAGGAATGGAGAACGGAACATCTCCGTAGGCTCGGACGAGTCTGGGTCCTCGCGCAGGAATCGAAAATCAGTCGCGAGGAACTCGGCAGCAGAGTGGACGCGGTCGTCGTCGTCGTCGAGCGAGGAGAAAAAGTGCAGCATTATCGCCAACGCGGATGAGCCAAAGCTACACCGCCATTCATTGATGCGCTGTAGCGCCTATATTTTATTATTATTAGTGCCTGTGGGAGTAGTACCAGTAAAATAAAATGACTTACAAGTGCAAAAACGGAACCTGCAGGGGTGACCGTATATTTGACGTCGGGGTAAACAACGTTGAAGATGCATTGTAATGCGGGAGCGAATTCCTCTGTAGGGACATTCCAGACGTTCTTTTGCACGCTGTACCAGAGCATTGCGGTGGAGATGAAAGCATGAGACCAGCGTTGGTCGTAAGGAATAGGTAGGTCCTTGGTCGTGTATTCAGAAGAATTCCTGATAGCCTCACAAATGTAGCCATCGTTGTCGACCCTTCGTCTTTGTAGATGTTGTGGTAGTGACGTGCAAGCGGAAGAGATATAATCTAGAGTAGGGTCCGGGAAGGCGAAGAGTAAGGGAGCCGAAGCATCTTCACGCTTGACCTTTTTCTTGGGCGGCAACGCAGAACGTTTTATCTTGACACCGACGGATGGCTAGTATATCACGCGGGAGTGAGAGGCAGATCCTATATTTTTCCCCGAGATAAGCTTACCATTGCCTCAACTTGGCGGGCATCTCCTGGAACAGGTCCCTCAAGGTCGATATCCTCGTCTCTGTTTTCGTCTGACTCGATGTTGGCGTCGTCCATCTTGCGCTTTACAGCTCTCGGAGCTTTTCGATGCCACTGGGGGAGTGGTATGTCCAAGTCTGGACTGCAGCGATCACTGTCACTATCCATGGCGAAGGACAGCTGCGATGCAGATCAGGTCGTATCAGCAGACGTACTCTGTCAAGGAAAACTTACCATGTCCATTTCGGATGTGTCCATCGAAGCCTCATCACAATGGTCCAGTGCAATTTCCATAGCATCCTCGTAGCATGCAGGAAACGAGGTCTTGGAGAGCGACACATTCTGAGCGCCAGACCCACTGGCGACATCACAACCGCCGCTAGATGGCGACGCTTGGCCAACAGTGGCAGACAAGTAGAGCGAAGGGGCATACAACGTTGAACTTGCTCCAGTCGTAGTATGAGGACTGTTGACCGAGTCATCGGTCGCAGCGGCCACTCCATCGACCCACTTTTGGATTACACTGTTCAGCGGGAGTTTTTGGTCGCGAGTCCTGGTACTGAGCGCGAGATCGAGGAAGAATAGGGTGCCTTCGGTGAGTGAAAACATGGTCCGATTCAAGTGGAGAAGGTAGGACCGTGTACGTGCGGTGGATGCTTTGGAGTCCGCAGCCCTAAACTGCTGGAGTCCTACTAGCCTTGTGCTCATCTCGCCTTCCAACTCAGTGGTTCACGGAGTCTAGATGAACCCGGATGCCGGTGAACCCTTATAAGCGTGTGAATAGCGACACCCACCGAGACTAGGCAGATTCAGGAATCAGGACTGCTTACCCAGAAAAAGGTTGAACGATAAAGTGGTGGCACGAACAGTATCTTTGCAATGTTCTATGTTGATAAATTTGGCATAGCCGAGTCCTAGTCAGCTGGGCCCAGGTGGATTGTGTCAGTCTGGTTTCTTGTGGTGACGAGTCACGACACAATCCCAGTCGGGTACCCGGCCAGACGAGGCCCGCTCGGCCGGGAAGCAGGAGAGGGACACCAACTTATCGGGATGGAATCGGATCCGAATTTGTGTGATCAGCGTGATTGATGGCACCTCCAATGGACCATTTCCGACCACACTGCTGCCAGTGTCTCGTACGCGAGTGGCGGGTTGCCACTTAGACTGGACTCCGGTTCCGAGATTTTCCAACGGAAACATCCGCCACATCGCTGCGACGAGACAGCCTGTGGCCCACGGTCTGCGGATTCATGGTTCAAACCAACTTGATTGTCGGCTCTACGCGTCGCTACGAGAGTCCCATACAGCAAATCCGTCACACTGACACAGTGACACTGGAACTCTCGTGGTTACAACGTCGGGCTATGCATGGACGTGCTGTCCAACGTTCCCATCCAAGAGGTATGCGCAGCTCTTACTTAAACTGTCCCGTCGGAATGTGTTCCTGATTTTGCTACATATGCACAATTTCGACATACTTGGCCCATGTTAGACCTATAATCTTTGCGGCGATGCTGCGGCGATGCGTGTCCATGCGGAAAAATGGAAATGTAGCCAGCCTGTCGTGTTCATTAGGTGACCGAGTTTCCTGGGTAGCTGCAGTGCCCAATGCACTGCGGCTTCGATTGGCCATGCGCTTGATGCAATGGGATGCCTCACCTCTTATATTATAAGTACCAGTAGGTCTGCATCGCCGTTCAAGCGCCAACACACAATCGTACCTCACAGGCATCACGATGAGGCTTCCCTCTGGGAAAACCAAGGACGTTCAGGCACAGGATGAGCCAGGCAGTCAAGGTATGTGGGGAACACGGTCTGGGTGGACCCGCGTTGTCCGTCTTCTTACTTTTCGTGCCCAATACTAATTGTCCTTATCGTAGACGCACCTGCCGAAGCTTTTGCTTCGGGTCCAAAGCCGAAACTTGGTTTCTGGAAGTCGATCGACTGGAAGCTGATGGCTGCGTTGCTCTTTCCCGTGACACTGGAAACGCTCGATTATACGGGTATGTCCGTCGTTCTGATAGCACAATCACATCTGACAAGGCCGCGCTTGCGTGTCTTTTATTGTAGTCGTCGCGACCGCACAGTCTCGAATTGCAGTCAGTATTACAGTACTTACTGTCCACCCTCGTTGACTGTCCTTCGTCTGCACGCAAAGTCCATCTTCAACGCGCTCCCTCTCCAAAGGTCAACTTTGTTGCTCACACTGTAAAACAAAGCCTAACCCTCTGATCATTCATGCCAGCTACATCGGTACCTCGTACCTTCTCGCTTCTACCGTCTTCCTCCCCTTGTTTGCCTCCATCGCCGACATTTATGGACGCCATTTCGGGCTCCAGCTCTCATTGCTGTTCTTTCTTATCGGGAGTGTACTCAGCACTGGCGCGGTAAACATGTCCATGATCCTTGCTGGGAGAGGTATCGCCGGCATAGGCGCTGCAGGACTCCTCACTGTATGTTCGTTTCCTGTCGCACAAGTTACAGTGTGTCTGACGTTTGTTCTGGGCTTTCATTCACTCGTTTACTCACTTGCGTACGCGCCACCTCTCCTTGTCCGTTACAGATCGTTCGAACAGTCTTGTCCGACACGACGTCACTCAACAAAAGCAATTTCCAGCAATCCGCACTATTCTTGCTCTATGCAGCTGGTTTCAGCGTCGGGCCTGTGATTGGCGGGGTTTTGGTAACAACTAACTTTCGTTGGGTATTTGCCATCAAGTGAGACAACTTTGTCCAATGGTGATGCTCATCGTGCTGATCCATGTTCGCTCAGCTTGCCATGTACCGCGCTTGCGATGATCCTCTGCTTTCTCTTTCTCCGCAACCGATCACGCATTCCCGGCGCACACGACGACAAGGAACTTCAATCTGAAACCCCGAGCCCTCGCCGCACGCCAGTGGACATCGTGGACACTTGGATCTCTAAGCTCTCCCTGATCGACTGGGTTGGTACCTTTTTGTTCGTCAGCGGTGGTATTCTCGTCTTGCTCGCGCTTAATTGGGGGCCGGACGACAACTGGAAGAGTGCACGCGTGATCGTCAACCTCATCCTCGGTGTGCTCCTGATCGTTCTCTGCCTTCTCTGGGAGATACTCCTCGAGCATCGCCAGCCGACGCCCGAGTCCAGCGGCACTGATAAATCCGAGTATGTCCACATGAGGTACACAGGCATCTTCCGCGCTCGCCCGATGCTCCCGATCGAACTGTTCACTTCGTATGACATGTGCGTGGTGCAATACGGCTCGTTCATCTCGGGCATCGTCATGTTTGTTATGTTTTATTTCGTGGCAATCTTTGCGACGGTGGTGACTGGGCTTCCGCCTGCTCAGGCTGGGATCCAGTTGCTTTATTTCGCGCCGGGTCTCGTGCGTGTCCGCCTCTGTTGTGTAGGTGTTTGTCGCTGATGGGTCCCCTGTAATGGTCAGGGAGCAGGGAGTTTGCTCTCGATTCGAATTATCAAGTTGCTCAGACAGGTCAGTGTGACGGAGGCATGGTTGTGAAAGAGATTAGCGCTTACATGTGTTGGCATAGCCCATTTATCCCATCGTGCTCGGCAACGCTATCATGACCATCGGTGTGGGGCTGATCCAACTGGCCATGGAGCATAACATACAAGGCCAAGTGAACGGGTAAGCCACACCCTCCTTTCTTGTTCTCGTGTCCTGACCTCGCTGCCCACAGCTTCATGGCGATGGTTGGCGTTGGTGTGGGTCTGACCGCCGGCCCCCTGGTGATTCACGCACGATTCACGAAGCCGAACCATGTGGCCATTACGAACGCTATGCTGTTATTTGTCCGTCTATCCTCTCGTTACTGCTTTCTATCCACTCATTTTTTCCAGTTCCGAGCGTTCGGAGGCACCGTCGGCCTCGCACAATGCTTCACACTTCTCAGCGCTAAAGTAAACGCGTACATCAGCTCGCAAATTCCACGCCTCGTCGAGACGCTTTCCCCGTCCGACCTCGCCGCCCTCGTGTCCTTGCTCGACAACGGCGGGCTCACGTCTCTGACGAGTCTGGCTGGGTTGCCGAGTGCGGTGCAGAGCGTAGTGAGGGATGCGTTTCGGGATGGTGTGAGGTGGGGTTTTTTGTCATTGATACCTTGGTTGGGGGTCGGGTGTTTGACGTCGTTGTTTTTGAGTCGGATCAAGGATTCGGATAAGGAGGAAGGGGCGGAGGCGGAGATGAATCCTCAGACGGGAGAGGATATCGAAGCTGCAGCGGAGGTCTCATAGTGGTGAGATGTGTTGATTGTATGGCGCTCACGGATTTATTTTTTTCTGGTCGACGGCCAGTATTTTGGGAGGACACGGTACCAATTGGTACCGTTTATTTATACTGATGCCATCCGATACCCAGTCGTGAACGTACACTGCTGTACAACTATCGTAATACTCTGGTAATTGTATATTATCTTCACCGTGCAGCATCCTTCGAAAACGCAGCATTTCGTGCGAACAATGGCTCTACGCACACCCATGCATGCACCACTTGTCGATGATCGACACCACCTCATCAAACTGAGCCTCTTGTTCCTCTGACGGACGCGGAATCTCCCACTGGTCCCGAACGGCATCCATCATTTCTCCCGGGCTGGTCACCTGCATGATGCTCGCGTCCCGGCCATACAGATCCTGTGTGCCACCCAGGGGATTTAAGAACAGCCTCGGGAAATCACACAAGAGCGCCCAGAATCGTGCGATAGAGTCGATGTGGTCCGCCACCTTGAGCTCTTGCGTCTCGGGAGGGCCAAAGCGAGGAGTTCCACTGACATAGGGTTCGACGGCGGCGGCAGCGGAGACGGTGAAGACGTCGCTTTTGATGTAGCGCTGCACGGTGATACTTTGGCGGGGTTGAGAAATGCCTGTCGTGGAGAAGAGGGTGAGTGATGCCAGAGAGTCGTGGCGACTGGCAAGGATGAGGAGAGTGCTTGCCTTTGCGGAGGATGAAGTGGAACTCGTCGGGGATGGTCTGAGACATGCTGGGCGGTCGTAGAGATGAGTTTATACACCGTGTATTTTATACTCCCGTGGTCGCTGTACCTCGCAGCCGGCGGACATGTTTCACGGGAACGATGCGCTCAGTCGTGCCTTGGTCTCTGCAAAGTCCTGGTGTGCTTAGTAACTAAATTTCCTCATTCGTTGACCACGGTGTCCCTCCGCTCCTGTTCTATGCCTCCGAACTCGAAGGACACACTGCAGAACACCGTCAGCACCCTACTGGTAATGCATTAATGATCTCTCGGCCCTCGTCCTCATGAAAGATGTCTACAGCCCTTTGCGAGTTTCTAAAATACCGACATTTGTGCAATCGCAGGTCTTCCAGAATCTGGCATAACGCATGTGCAGGTTACTATACAGTCCTGGCGTCCACGCGCAGCGGCGCAAGAGACTCAGCCCCCGTAACTTATAATCTACCCGTAACACGCGAACTGACACTTCCAGCATCCCATTCATGAGGAACTGGCGCCAGTCGTCCAATAAATCATTGGTGAACTAGTAGAATCTCGATTTTCGTGGAACTTGTAGTTAAATCGTTGACCTCTTGGAAGGGGCACACTGGACCGGTAGCGGCAGGGATAGGGAATCCATGATACCCATTTGTTTCTCATGTCTCCTGTGCGCAGCAAATCAAACCAATGAAGCACTACCGCGAGTCCAGAATGCTTCAACTAAGCTCACACTGATAAACACATGACGAAATAAAACGTCCTTTACGCGCCCAACTTCTCAATGATCGTCACCGCCTCACCAAACTGGACCTTCTGCTCATCCGTCGGAGGTGAGATTTCGTGCCCTGCAGCCGCCCCCGACCGGTGGAAATCCACAAAGGCACTGGGATCTGTCAGGTGTATGATGCTGATGTTCCGACCGTACAGATCCTCTGCGCCGGGGTACTGCGTCGGGAGATCACGCAGAAGGTTTTGGAGTCGCGCGATTGACTCGGCGTGATCTGCCACCTTGAGCTCTTGCGTCTTGGGGGGACCAAGACGAGGAGTACCATGGGCGCGAAGCTCGGTGGAGACTGTGAAGACGTCGCTCTTGGTGGTGCGGGTGATGACGTAGCGGGCGTCTGGTGTAGGCGGGGCAAAGCCACCTTGGATACCTGCAGCGGAAATACTTACTTGTGCTGGACGTGGACAGGAAGAAGAGTGGCTTGCCTTTCTGCAGGGAGATCTTGAAATCGTCTGTGATTGTGGACATGGTGGTCTGTTGGAGAGACGAGTCAGATGAGGGAGTGTACCGTTTCTGTCGCTGTAGAGGCAGTGCAGTACGATTGCGACATACAGTCACGATATGGAACATTAGGAGGAAACCACAATCAATCCAATCCGTATCGGAACCAGTGCTCAGATAGAGTGTAGATATACCATCTATTTCCGTTGTGCCAGTGCTCGTATAATAATAAGTCGACGTTCGTTCAACACCTGGAGACGAAATCAACCCCGTGGTGAGCCCCACTTTTCAAGAATTGCCAGCGCTTCGTCAAACTTGGCCTTTTGCTCCTCCGTTGGATGCGGCACCTGTGGCGCATTCGATCCCAACAGATGCAGATCTGCCAAGCGCGTGTAGTCCGTTACATGCACGATGCTCGTGTCCCGGCCATACAGATCCTCTACCCCACAGTACTGCGTCGGTATCTCAGTCATAATCTGCTGGAACCTGACGATGGAGTCGTGGTGGTCCGTGATCTGGAGCTTTCGGGTCATGACGGGCTTGAGCCAGTCCTCCCCTTCAGGGCGGACTTTGGTGGAGATCATGAAAATTTTACTCCCCGTGGCGCGGGTGACGAAGTAGCGGGCACGGGGCTCGGGCGGGGGACAACCGCCCTTAATGCCTGAACAAGGGGTGAGTATGATGGTGCAGAAAGAGAAGAGCGGGGCTTGCCTTTCTGCATTATGATGTTGAAAGTTTCAGTGATGGTGGACTCGGACATGGCGGGTAGTTGCTGAGACTGGATACACAGGATCAGATAATGGGGTGCTCACTCTCCCTCGAGGCGGTTCGCTGTCCAATACGCGACATCATCGTTACTTATAATTATGTATATCCGAGGAGAGGGGGGTAAGGAAAGCGAGGAATGTTGAAAACAAAGAAGCCGGAGTTTGGAACGGTTTGAACTAGGTTTGAACCAAAATTACATTCGATACCTCTCCCAGCGTTACTGAACGGGTTCCCATGGACAAAAAACAAAGAGCGCCAAATGTGCATTTTGGTACAACTTGCTTGTAATCGTGATCGGGAACAAGCGAAGCTACATGAGGAGGCACACCGTTCACGAGAGAAGCTCTAATAGACATCCAAACACTCAAAGGCCTACATGGATGAGCGGAAGCCACTCTACAAACGGCGCGCCGCTAGCAACAGCTTCATGCAGGGCTTGTGCCACAGCATATGTCCCGATAATCTGGCCGTGTGTCATCCCGAAACTGTTGCGCGTACACCGGGCCACACGGGGCGTAACCTTATCGCTAGCCGGCCACACAGTATCCATACCTCCCCAATAATCCGAAAATAAACTGCTGCGATATGGATAGCCTCGCCGGAAAGATCCTCATCGGCCATCGTTGTCTACGCGGTCAGAAAGGAGAACCACCATGAGGACGTGACAACGAGATGATGTCAGAAAGCTTCGAGTGGCGTCCGTCAGCCTCCCCTCCATCAGAAAAGTACTTCCTCAACCGTCCGACAGACGGCTCAAGAAGGGTGGTTCGTGCTGAGAGTGAAATCGCAATTACCTGCCTTTATGTGTTCTATCTCGGTGTCCACACCTAGAAGTTGAGGTAGCGCTGACAGACAGGAAACAGGCAAATATCGCCGTTAGGTATCGTATCAAGAGTGGATGATGGCCCAAGGATACCGAGAGTAGGGACGTATGATGAGAGAAGGCATTGCGGATACTGGGCTGCCTGGGGAGGAAGTAAAGTCGGACACCAAGAAATACGGGATTACATTGGCGAGGTTTGTCTGGGGTGATTATCAGCGGTGGGGTGATCAGCGACGTTTCTATATCTTGAAATTACTTCCTCGATGTCACCCAGCTCCCCGAGGCGCTTGAAACGAGCTTCCATGGGATCCCAAATGCTGTTCAAAAGGAGTGGACTTGTCGGGGTCAACATCCGTCAGAGACAGGACACCGGCGCTTGAAGTTGTACGTCGTGCTGCAAAACGTGTCAGTGGGTAAACTTGAAGCAGGGTATGAAAACCCAGATGTCTTCCAACATTGTTATTCAGAGCGCGAGCTATAACAGAAACGTCAAAGCGCCTCAGGTCTGCGCACGGAATAGTTGAAGATGTTGTCTTGTTGGTCACAGAACCCAACTAAACTGGGCAGTACACACAACATTTGTACGTAGGGATTCCCATCAATGTTGGGACCCACCATAGCAAAGATATTGTCCACACATCCCGTATGAGCGATACATGTTGTATGGACAACATCTTTGCCACGGTACAGCACCTGCCGACTACTAGTGGCAGGAGGTGCACGGATACTAAGGAACAATTCCGAGTCAAACATACTAGGATTAATAGTTGCAAACACAGTGAAAGATCTCCGCACCCAAGGGCTCGTCTCGTCTCACCAACAAGTCTCGAAGAGCGGACGAAACGACGGTGAAAAGTTGCCGTGTGAATGTTTCAGCCACACCTTGGCCACACCAACACAGCCATGCCCTACGAGAGACAGTTTGAGTGTCGCCACGAGGTCAAAACCAGAAGCCGAGGATCGGAACAGTATGTTGTCTTGAGGTCCTTGTTCCAGATCTAGAATTTAAATACTAACAATTCCCGCGGGAGAAGGTAGAATACGGTGTGCTGGCTCACCGGTACCATGTGTATTGTAGGGCGGACATATTACATCGTTATACGGCGGTATCCAAGAAAAATAAAGAGCGGGGAGAGGGGGGAAAAGGTGGACGAATAACATCGTCGAGCACAAGCATTCCAAAAGCGAGCGTGCAAAAAAGTACCTCATGGGTCACGATCCTCTAGGTAATGATAAGTCAAGGTATCAAGGTATCACCAAGTCAAAAAAGAAAGTAAAGGGAGGGATACGTTTCGCCAACCCCCTCGTGTCAGCGTCAATCCTCGACGTAAAACGCGTGGATCAAGGATTGAAATCATATTAAAAAAGTATCCTTACAAGATCTGCGTCGTACACCGTCAGCCTAAACCCAACACCCAGACAACACCATGAAAACGGCACCACACACCAAAACAATTGTTCAACTAGTCCACCTCAATAGTCCCTTGAGTACTGTCTTGAATTTGGACTCCCTGTTCATAGCCTTGCGTTTCGTCGAGCTGTCACCATGGAAATGGGCGTCGACACTCCCCTCACGCGCACGCATCGCCTTGGTGTCCTCGATAAACTTGAGCGCAGCGTCGCCCGTACCGGCAGGTGCCGTCTGTGGCCGACTCCGCTTCCTCACCTTGGGTGGCGCCGGCACTGGCGCTGGCGACGGCGAGGTCATTCTCGTCATCGTTATTATCAATTTGTCATTCGTCGCCATTTCCAGTGTCCTCGGCTTCGTCGAGGTTGCCGGGGACATCGTAGCAGGACCCCCGTTGGCATTGACCTGCATGCGATTCTGATTCTGATTGTGCGGAACAGTGACACTGACAGCGGCTGCGGCGGGCACATGCACCGACACATGCCGCTCGCTCTTTCGTCCAACCACATACCCAGCACTCCCAATTCCCGTGTTTCTTCCATCCTGCGCCACAGACGACGGCGTGTTCATGCTTGAGCGGGGATGCGGCCCAAAGGTCGACGCGGAGATCGTGACGAGAGGAACCGTAAACATGGGGTGCATTTCCCCCACATCCGGTTCCCGCGTCGGAGAAGGCGAGAGCGAGCGTGTAGGCGACGCCGACCGATGCCCACACAATGTACATGCGTGGTTGTGCACCTCTCCATCCTCGCCCTGCGATACTGACAACACTTGATCCCGTTTGTCGCCCGCAACCGGCGACGGCGACTCTGAACGTGACGACGAAGAGCACGAAGTAGTCGAAGCAGGAACGGTGCTGAACGACACATACGACCCCGACGTCTCTGTGGCGGTCGTCAGCGTCGAGTTTGCCGTACCCGGACGCGATCCAGGGCGTGTGCCTTCGCTTGGGCGTAAATACCGATCGTCTTCCTCAGAAATGTCCCCCCAACCAGCAGCAGCACGCGCCAATGGACTCTGTTCATGCATCCGATGCATACACATCCTCGATGTCCTGCCTCTTCCATGTACAACTTCCGAATCATCCTCGGAAGTGTCTGTAAACGATTCCTTGAGACCAGAGGGACGGGGAACAAAGAGTTCTCCATCCCCAATGCCACGGACGAAGGAAGGGGTACGGAGAGCGCTCGAGGACGTTGACGTGCTCCCATTGGTGATCAAACTCGGCGTCGAGTCACCTCTGCCATCCCACTCGCTCCGCAACGATATACCCGCGGTTTCCATCTCCTGTGCATTTAACCGTCGCAACATTGGCACTGACGATTTCGTACCACGCCTAGAACCATGCAGCCCACCCGAAGACGCCAGCGTAGTGAGATCGCGCAGTACTGGCGATGGGGGGACAAGAGTACTCTGACTTCCCTCTGTGATCGTACGGATGCTGGTCGAGGTGCTGTCGGTACCGCTCTCGATGCCTTTGGCATTGCTCTTTTCACCTTTGGTGTTCTGATCTAAACTGAGGTCGACAGTGGGAGGTGCAGTATTGGATTTCTCGCGTTTGGGACGGTGAAAGGTGGATGAAGAGAAGAACGAAAAGGTATATCGACGTGATTTGCGAGGGGTCGCTAATGGCACTGATTGGGGATCCGGACTGGAGGTTGCCGCTGGCCCAGACGCCGGTGGATTGGAAGATGTTTTCTGGGCGGGACGGTTGGCGTTGAGTTTTAATCCGATGTGGGCTGATCCATTTGTGATGGGGGACAGTGAACGGGGAACAGGCGTGGGAGCGGCAGGATCACTAGGGTGGACAAGGTCCTTGGTTGGCGTTGACGCAGCTCTCTCACCCGAAATTGCCCCAGAGCCAGCACCGACTACAGATCCCTTCGATTTCCATGGTAACAACGACACTCGACGCTCTTGAGTCCGTGCTTGCACTTCTGTCTGTGGTCTCACCTCCTTCAGCGTCCCCCTCGGAGTAGGCGCAGGTCCCAACACCGGCGTCGACCCACGTGCCAATACTGGACGTGATTTGGTCAATTTCCGTTGACGAGGCACTGGCGGTGGCGACACCTCGACAGTATCCGAGATGCGCACCATCCGCACGTTGCGTTTGCCCTTGCGCCCATCATCCGATGCGGCGTCCGGATCCCCACCATCACTGGGACGGACAGTTTCAATACCTGTACGGTCGAGCGTGGAGGAGAGGTCCTCAAGACTTTGGGTGTGTAGGATGGACGGGTGCTGACCATCCCCATCCGCATGACCATTCCCTTTCCCACCCGTCACCTGACCCTGCTCTCCCTCTGATTCGACCACGTCATAGAATAGCGTGTGGCCACTTGCGTGGGACGCCACAGAGAGGCGATTGACCACGTCGGTCTGGGAGTGGCCAGAGAGACGGTTCACAGCTTCTAGCAGGCTCAGTCGTGCGCCGTTAGAGAGACGGTCTGGATAGGATTTGCGGCGGCGTGGACGTGGACGTGGACGGGCAGGTGGGACCACGTTGGTTGCGTTTGTGTCGTCTGTAAGGGATAACATCGACGAGGGTGCATCTGCAACTTGGGGTGGAAAATTGTCGTCTGAAGTGGAAGCCAAAGAAAAAAAGGTGCCAGCGGAGGATTTGGGTGAGATGGGTGGATGGGCCGCGAGAGGCGAGGATCGGGGTGGTGTGTTTGGACGCGAGCGGGGTCGTTTCTGTTTGGGCGATGAGGGACGTGGAGACATGGAGGTTTGTGGAAGAGGCAGGTGGTCGACCTGATGCTGCGGTTGGCTTCGGCGATCAGGGCTGTGATCACTAGATGATGAAGGGGCTAGATCAACATCTTCCGAAGGTGGTAAAATCTTGACTACTGGGACACCATTGGGACTTTGGTATGCCGGCGGAGCGTTTTCAACAAAGCTGACATGATTCGATGTTGTTGGAGCCTCTTTCTCCTTGCCTCTTCCAAAGGACTCCCTGGCTTTTTGCTTGCGATATTGTTTGGCGCTGAGCGGCATGACGACCGTGGGCGAGGCCAAGGCGAGCCTCGAGAATCTGGGTGTTTGTGCGGGACCAAAGGGAGAAGATGACATCCAATTGGAAGCAGGGTCACGTGGTTTTGAAGGAGTTTGTTTGGTGTTAGATTCGGGCTCTGGTGCAGTCCGAGGCCGTGGGGACGTTCGTGAATATGCCTGAGGTACCGTTGGGGATGGTTTTATAGGGTGGACGGGGAACGACTCTGAACGCGACTGGTTATGAGAGACAGTGCGGGCGCGCGGCGGAGGTGTGATGGACACATCGCTGACTTTCTTGGGTGGAGCAAAGCCGTCCTGAGCCAAGGATGTGCGACGCCCCCATGATTTCGACAAGCGAGCCGGACGGTTTGAATGAGTCTGGGAACTTGGGTGACCCTGGGATGACGACGTCCCGTGGGCATTTGTACTGGCAAGCAGAGAAATCGAGGACGTGCTTGCCTCGCCATCGGCCAGCGCTAGCGCCGACGCCGAGCCACTTGCATTCCTTGACCCGTACCCCGAGGCAGCAAGAGAACCTGTCTGGGATGCGATTGACGATGAGGACGGTGAACGGGCGTGCGAGAGCCCTCGGACACGGTCAAGACCGAGGTGTTCGTTTTCGTACGACTCCTCGGAGGACTCTGGGATGACGGGAGGCAGCGTCGAAAAGGCGAGACCAGCGAGCGGCGACGAACGCCACGGGCGGGTATGCGTTAACCCGCTACCTGGGGGCGGCCACGCCGTGGTAGCGCCGCGCACAGTGCGGGCCTGCAATTGGGTGGCGGGTATCAGATGAGTAAAGGCCTCGTAACACCCGACGAGTAGAGACTTGCCTGTGCGGGCACAACGGTCGACGCGACTTGAACTGTGGCCATCGCGAACGCTCAACGCTGGCGTAGTGGACCACTGAGTGACTGGAAGCAAAGAAGGAATAGGTAAGTTGAAACACTCAAATCTTGATAAAGTACTCCGCTATCTTGCAGGGAAGAAACGGAACCCTGAAAAAAGCCCAGGCGAGAAATAGCCCGGCAAGATGAACGCGCGAATTCGGACTGCCTTGAGGCAGATCAGCGGTACACATTGTACCTGAAACTACACCAGATCCACCAGAATTTCTCAGCATCTCCTCACCCCCAGTGAATCTGACGAATGAACGTGTTCTTATCATGCACACACACCCAGATGTCATGATATTACCGTCTCCCCTGCAGTGTTGTTCAAATGATGATTTCTTGTCAGAGACCGCCCGGAGCGCCTAGACTGCCGCTAATTTCAGAGTGAGACAGATTTACTCATCTCGTTACCCGCATTGATTCTCTCACCAGTCAACCGCCTCAACACCGACCCCCCACCAGTACAGCGCCGCGGCCATGTGGAGTAACGTCGTACTGATGATGCTCTCCCTTAGATCCTCTGGTGAATGAACCCAACACCTTTCAACGATCCGCATCGCGACTTTCACCGCTCTCATTCCGTTTAATTCGTCCCTGGAATTCAGACAATAGCTTGGCCTTTGTCATGGTCCAGAGCTCACTTTACACACTGCCACAGCCCGCTCTATGCCAGGAACAGCATGATGTCGGCATCCTGACGGGGCCCATGGCATTCGTTTCACCAGCGCTCGTCTCAAAATTTCTCCTACCGGATCTGCGGGCTGCTATCTTGTACACATGAGGTCCTCGACCCATACCAGTATAGATCGGCACGTCACATGGGTACGGCGACACATATGCACCGAGATGTTGGCCTTGTTGCTTACTCCGTGCTCAACGCACATCAAGGGCCGGGGGCCGGCACCATGGTTAACCCCTCAGGCTGTCCCGCCCTTTATGACACATACCAATATCGTCTATCCCTGGACCTGCAGCAAAGCTTGTGCGTTGTTGGTCCTGCAATACTTACAATGGTAATACTGACGATGTCTTGTCTTCCAGCACCACGAGTAGGTCTCGAACTGTGACTTCGGGGTGACTTTGCCGTATGTTACTTTTCAACGCGCGTAACATGAACGATGCGGCAAGCCTCGTGCCAATCTGCAACCAGTGGCTGACGTTGGTATGGGTAGTTCCTGAATTACCACGGTCGCAGTCACCATCGTTCTCGAAGACGGCAGGATTGTGTGCGGTCGACAACGCGGGCCCGTTGCAGCCACCTTAGAACATACCGCGTTCCGGTGACAAAGGACAGAGTCGACCAGAGTCCAAGGGAATACCCAAAGGTTTTCATTATCTAACTTCATTTCGGCCTGTCCTTTCGAGATGGGTGGATAACCGCGTTTCATTTTTGTTTCTATGCCCGGAGTCCATTATAGAGGCCACTACACGTGGAACAGTGCTTACACAGCCCTGATGCATTCGCATGTATTCCTAAAACATTCGCAAGGTATTATTAGATCCTGCGGTGTGTCAACATGAGCCGTGGTCAATTCACACAGAGCAATGTTTTTGACGTGTGGACATGAACAGTTGTTCCAACAGGTACTGTACCTATTAGATTTACTATTTAAGTATTTACAGACCCTGCCAAGGTGAACGATCATCGTTGAATGAACATTGATAACCTATCGAATCAGCCCGGGGGTAACCCGGAACCGATAACCCAGAGCGTATCGGTAAAGTTACCCCGCTTGCCAAAGTAACCCAGAGCAATCTCTTATCGTCAAACGAAACCAAGTGACATACCGTTTTCAGATAACATCCGCAACAACACTGGGATGTTACCAGCATCTAAAGGACCGCGTCCTTTCCGGTCAGCGAGGAGACACGATTTACACTTGCCGACCAGCTACCAGCGCCGCGCTCGCGAAATTCAATATTCCTCCAGAAGCGACATGGAACGCCTCTCGCCGTTGAAGTTGCTGTATGCGATGTGTACCAAAAATCCTTCAAAAGATTCCGCGAGTACCTGTATACACGTTCTGCAGCGCTGGTGATGGTCGAAAGCCGTACGTCTGGTCTCATCGAGCTAAGACGGGGGTCGTCCCTGTTAAAAAACAGACGGTGGTCGTATTCTTGCCGCTTGATAGCATCGTCCTAAATACTATCTTGCGCTGCAGAGTTTTTGAGAAAAACGAAAATGTCAGGTCAAGCCTTTCTCCCCTACGAGTGTGGCTCAAACAATGAAATTACCAGGTCGATCCGACATGAGCTGCTACCGCAAGGAGATGAAGAATGAACAATCGACTTACAGCGTAGAGCTCCCCGTGGAATGCCCTACAAGGGACAATCCTCGCTTCGAGAAATCAACGCCCACACCACTGGTACGTAGCCCTTAAGAACGCATGCACAACCTCGACATGGTCCTTCCATGAAAACTACATGCGTTCCAAAAGAATGAATTCAATATTCACCGCCGTCACTGAAATGAACAATGATACTTACATGTATCGTATCCCCAACAGAGGATTTTGCTGAGTATGACACTGGCGGCAGTCTGACAGACCCGAGTGGATACAGTGGATCCTATGTTTGCTTGTTCATTTTCAAAAGGCCGCAGGGCATCGACGCTGCACAATTCTCTTGACCGCTGGAATTTAGTTGTGGTTGTATTGTCGCAAGTGGCTGTCAAAGCCTGCTACTACAGTACTACTAGTTCAACTCTAGTACTACGTCGTTTGCCAACAACATTAGTCCAACACACGACGCTCATGTCCAGTCCACGCCAGAAAATGGTCGTCGTGGTCCCAAACGAGCTCGAGCAGAAGAAAAAAAGACAAACTCTCGAACGGGCAAAGGCCAACCACGTGTGTCTGTTCTTTTTTGCCCCCGCAATCTGTTCACCGTCACTACACCATGCCAGCTCTCGAGGCAGCTCCAAATGCGTCTTCAATATGCCAAACTCAAGGTTGAACACGGCTGGGTGCGTTGTCGGCCGTTCGTCTTCTTTGATCTATGTTGACGTGCTCACTGTTGTGCACGGGCCAGCAACGACAAAACCTCAACGAGGTCGAAAACCTTTACTTTCATCATTCCCAACGGAGCATACGACAGGGTGCGGGGCAGAGAGTTCACTACGCGACAGTGACCTATCCATCTGGCAGCGCATATACGCCTGCTGAGACGCATGCCGTCCATTCTCCAGCACCGTCGGGGATGGCTGATCAAACGATGGGATCATCCTCGTTGACCAACGACGCTTCCTCGTCTGGTTCTATCTCTCCGCCTTCCCAATCACCATCAGAACACACATTCAATGGGGACGGTCGGCCTTTATCACAGCCCCAGCCATGCCCTGCTGGCCAGACGCCCATACCTCCGTCAACCATGCCGAACCGACCGCCATCTGCATTGGACTTGTCCGATCCAAATATACTGGCGCGTCTGGCACAATTACAGGCACAAGTCCAGTTACCGTTGCAGCCTCAGGCCCAAGCACTGACCTTATCCCGTCACCCATCTACGACCATTCCTCCGCCATTATCCACGTCCACATCCGCCTCTCAGTCTACGCTAGTTCCTGTCCCAGTCCCCACCCCCATCCTCGCCCCTGGTACCTTTTCGTCTCATGTCCAGTTCTCACAACCGCCCACCAGTCATCCACAGGCGGGCTTCACCCTCTCCTTCTTTGCGCCTCAACCCCTCGGCACGCCAACGCCCGGTTCTGTACCTCTCTTCTCCATCCCTGCATCCATACCAAACAACAACAATCCCGCGGTCGCATCCCAAACCGCCCTCATACCCACAACAACACCCATTGCCTCTTCTGCACTCACCTATGACTCTTTTTGGTCCACACACGCCTCTTCCACAGGTCCTACACGTGCGCTCTACCGTACTCACACCGGGTTCACCGCGAGCGCAACACCAGGAGGCAACGTGGCCATGCTGACGCCCGGTGGCAACGCAGCAGTTATGACCGCCGAGGGGGTCTACGTGGGCGGGGGCAGCAAGTAGGATGGGCAGGTACGTGGATTGGGGAGACGGTTTGTGGGGTAAAACTGGGCTGCATTCATTTATGGATTAATCTGATCATACGCACATCTACCACTACATATTAATGACTCGCATGACATTCCATAATTCAAATACTGAACGACTACTATCCAGCGTCCGCAGATGGCGAGGCCAGGACTGGATCGCCATCAATACGGGAGATTGCAAAGTTCCACAAAATGATTGAAAAAGGTGACTTTTTTACACATTAGTGTATAATGTTGACATCAAACCACTAAACCCACATCCATTCTATCCAATGACGAGAGGCACGTACATGTCGACGGTGGGCACTTGCCACGATCCATCTGTCACACGATGATCGGTACCGCGGTCATCCTGAAGGCATTGGCCCAGGTTTATCGAACAATCTGCACTCACCTCAGCTGCGTCTAAATCTCGTGTAGGAGAGACCAGGGGCTGGGTTAGATCCCAAAGCCCGAGGCTTCTATCCTGCTGCCCACGCGCGTCCGGCACAAACGTGTGAGATAGAACTGCGTTTCGTCACACCCGCTTTGGGAGACGGGGTAAAAGAGGCTGGCAATCTGACGCAGTCAAGGGTGGGTTGGTCAATGGCTAGGGATCCATGTCTGCGGGCGCTGACGGAAATTGTCATGGATCAAATTTCACAAATGAGCAACGTTTGAAGTGCCACGGGCTTAGCCAAACTTGAAGGTGTGGACTATATAAGACCTCCCGCCCAATCCCGAGGCGAATGACTATGGAAAGGAAAGCTCACGTGCCGGTGCAGCCTCCTCCTGAACGGCGACCAAATTTACCTTGGGACTGTCCAGACTGTCCCAGCAGACCAAGCCCAGGGCTGGCACACCGCTGAGTTTGTACCCCAAGAGTTGCTCGTCCTGTTGGTCACGTTGATCCGGCCTTCCACGCTGATTCAGCTGGCCGCACTGCGTCCCGCCGCCCGCGAAACGGGACGATGTTATGACACTTCAAGAAGCGATTTCGAGCAAAGGGATGCTCTCGATCTCACTCCTCATGGTCACCCTGACAAGCCTAGCTTTCTGTCCAACCTCGGTAACTCCCTCTTCTTCGGGTCGGGGAGCTGCACGACCTCGACGAATCAATTTGGAGCTTGCTGTTGACCTCACTCACGGTCATCCTTACAACCCGCGCCATCTGAACAACCATGGCAGCCCCTTGTTCGCTCGTTTCCAGCACCTCGGCGTTCCAAGTGACATCGAAGACGCAATTTTGAGGTTCAGGCAGGCTGTTGCTTCATTCCTCATGGTCACCCTTGCGAACCTTCTATTCTGAACAACCTCGGCAGCGCCATCATGGCTCATTTCAGCCATCTGCAGGACCCGAGTGACTTCGAGGCTCAGGGGTGCTGTTGACCTTCTCCCTTATGGTCACCGTGAAAAGCCTCGCTTTGTGGTCAACCTTGGCAACTCCTTCAGAGATCGTTTCCAGCGCCTCGGAGAGCCGAGCGACCTCGAGGATGCGATTTGTACAAGCATGCTGTTGCGCTCATCCCTTATCGCTACCCCGCCAAGCCACGCAGTCTGAACAACCTTGGTAACCCCTTGGTGGATCGCTTTGGTCGTCTTCAGGAGCTGAGCGACCTCGAGGAAGCGATTTCAACGTACAAGGATGCTGGTCACCTTATCCCTCATAGTCACCCTGAGAGACTCCGCATTCTTGTCCAGTGTCTCGGAGAGCTGAGTAACCTCGTGGAAGCAATTACCCTTTATTCGCGCGACGCTTCCGCCTCAATCACGTTCGGTTTCGTGTATCACAGGGTTGGATATCATGTGTACGGCATATACAGCATCGCTCTCTCCTCCATGTATATTCTGTTGCTCTTGGTCTTCTTCCTCAACTTGCATGATGGATCGGCCTCTCCCTTACACACCGTTATTCTGGACTCGCTCAAGGTGCCAATGTGGTGCGGAAGGCAGCGGCGGCAGCTATTGGCTTAGGTCTCCTTGGATTCGCCGTGGAGCGACCTCGAGCAAGGCTACTCGATCGTTTTGGGAGCACTTCTTCAGCTTCGCAGCTCTTTTGGAGAGTTGTCGTCTGTCCATCTAGATCATGCTCGCAGACTGCGGGAACTGTCTATTGCATTGGAAAATGCTAACGCCACGAAAAAAAATCCTGTCCTGGATGCCTTGGCGTTCTCAGTTCGTGATGTTATGTTACGCGGATTCATCTGTATTTCCGAACAGACTCCAGGGACCTATCGCGCATATTTTGGTGTCCGACTGGCCCATTCGCGTTTCTTCCTATCTATGCAGCAGGTTTCTATGCTGAGGATCCAGGACATAAAATATCTGATTTCGTCGTATCGTCATATGTCCCTACTCTCAGCACTCTTGCGCGATCTCCCAAACCCGATGCGGTACCTAGTGACAATCTCCGCCTCCTCGTTGTACTTCCTTGGCTCCAAGTGTGGACACCGAAGTAGAACACGTCAGAGTACCTATCCTGATGAAAGGTGGCGAACTGGGTCCATTTCGCATGCCACGGAATCCAAGACGCTACGAATCCCACTAACAGTGGGCTTTGTCTCGCCAATAAACGCCGCTTGAAAATATCTGACGCCATCGCACTATCACGTTCCCGCGGCGGGCTTGGATTTCTTTCCGCATGTGAGACGGCGACGGGTGAAGAGCATCTCTCCGACGAGGCCATTTGGGATGTTGTTTGCAGGTTATGGTGGAGTGGTTGTACGATGTGGTCGATCAGCGACAAGCTCGCACCTGTTGTGGCGAGGGATGTGTAAGAGGAACTGTTTCAGAATGGCACAAGGCCGGATCATCGGGAGGCTGCGCGAGCACTCCACGAAGTTGTTTTACGCCGTCGAGATAGTAGCGTGCCATTCGTTGAATGGCTTCCGTTCATCCATGTAGGTCTTTGAGTGTATGTGTTGTATGCCCACAAATAGAATGTCAGGATTGTTGTAAATGTCCATGCTAGTGGCCAGCGAACACATTTATAGATCGTCACTAGAAAGGACGATCGGAGTCTCGGAATTGTTTTTGAGCAACTTCGTTGCAGCCAAGAAAGTCTTAGCCCAGAACGATGACATTCTCTGAATCCAAAAAATGGCGTCACAGACGACCCGCCAAACTGTGTTTTGAGCGGCCACGAGATCTTGAGACTCAGCCTGGGATCTGCTCAGGTATGCGGAAATTACTTCTCGTTGCCAGTCTAGCCAACATATCAACACGGTTTTGCGGAGATGCAGCGCGGCGGCCAGCAGCATGATGGAGCACTGGGAAATAACAGCAACCCTAGATATGCCATGGATACAGATGGCAGTGGACCATAGTCGTGTCACCTACATGATAGTGCGACGATAAAGCGGGCTGTGCTCCAGAAGAGTCGAGCACCAGATATCTGGTACGTGCAGGACTGCTTATCACTGGCGTATCCACCGTCTTCGTCAATCTCTTGCTCGAAGACCTTGAAAATGATTGAGTGGAGCTGTGATGACGATCCGAGGTAGTCGCGGTGATTGTGTGGTAATTGCTATGCCAAGGCCGCATCAGCAGCGGCGATGGATGATTCATTACTGTAACCGCCGTTTGAGTGATACCATTATACAAACATCCACTCGTTCGCTCTTACCTTATCGCTCAGTCGTTTTCTTCATCTTCCCTACCAATTTACCCAAAGATGCCCGCGGTCAACAAGATTTGTTGCAGTGCGTGCAAGACAAATTAGCCGGCGGTGTCACTGACAAACTATTCCTAGTCGGTGGTGGTTACGTCGGTCGGTGGTGGTTGTCTCGAGAGGTTGCTATGTGAAATGACAATAACTTTGACTTGCATTTGCCCAGGTGGTCCAACCTGCGCGGTCATCGCCCTTAAATGTCCCCACATCCAGGTTACTATTGTTGATATCAACCAGGCTCGGATAGATGCCTGGAATAGCGAAGACTACAAGCTGCCAATTTACGAGCCTGGCCTTGAAGGTGTCATTCGTGAAGCTCGCGGTCGCAACCTCTTCTTCTCTACAGACGTCGACAAAGGCATCCAAGAAGCCGATCTTATCTTTGTCAGTGTCAACACGCCGACTAAGAAGAGCGGCGTTGGAGCCGGTTTCGCTGCAGACCTAAAGTTTGCATTTCGGGTCCTGCCACTTGACCTTGTATCTGACTCTGTCATAGCTATGTTGAACTCGCAACTCGCCGCATCGCCGCAGTTGCCAACTCGAGTAAGATTGTGGTCGAGAAGTCTACGGTGCCATGCCGTACTGCCGAGTCGATGCGCATCATTCTTGAGGCCAACTCGCCCGCAAACTGCCGATTTGACATCTTATCGAACCCGGAATTTCTTGCCGAAGGAACTGCCATCAATGACCTCTTTGCGCCTGACCGGGTTCTCGTCGGGTCTCTTGGAACACCAGAGGGCAAAGTCGCATGTGATGCGCTCACCGAGATATATGCTAACTGGGTGCCGTCAGTAGTTTTTCTTTGCCAACATAATGATCATATTGCTGACACTCGTTGTAGGAGAGAACGCATCCTTACCGTGGGTCTATGGTCCTCCGAGCTGTCTAAGCTAGCCGCAAACGCAATGCTAGCCCAGCGCATTTCTTCCGTCAACGCTCTCTCGGCTATTTGCGAGGCTACCGGTGCCAATATTGACGAAGTAGCATATGCCGTCGGCAAGGATTCCCGTGTCGGCCCAAGTTTCTTGCGTGCATCCGTTGGTTTTGGGGGCTCGTGCTTCCAAAAGGATATCCTGAACCTGGTGTACCTCAGTGAAAGTTTACACCTCCCGGAAGTTGCCAACTATTGGAGGCAGGTGGTTCTCATGAATGAATATCAGAAGACGAGGTTCTCAAAGAACGTCGTGGACACACTCTTCAACACAATCACCGGCAAGGTAAGATGGCTTCTTATGTCTTGTATCCGCTATCCATTTATCCATTGTTATGTTCTGTGATGGGGACAAGACTTGCTAACGCCTTCCCACAGAATATCGCTGTTCTCGGTTTCGCATTCAAAGCTGATACCGGAGACACCCGCGAGTCAGCGGCTATCTCCCTCGTCCGGGACTTCCAAGCAGAGAATGCGAACGTGAATATCTACGATCCACAGGTTGTACATGAGCAGATTTGGAGCGACCTTTCTGAAGCATGTCCCACAATCCCACTCACGACTTGTAAGTACCCGATCCTTGGCTACATTGATAATTGTACTAGGTTCCACAATAACACCTCGCCATTCATAGTGCAGAAGCGTGTGAAAATATTCAGTTCTGCACTTGAAGCATGCAAGAACGCTGAAGCTGTTGTAATCGCGACCGAGTGGAGAGAGTTCCGAGACATTGATTGGAACGTAGTTTATCTCAATATGAAAAAACCCGCTTTCGTCTTCGATGGCCGTATCTTACTCGACGCAGACAAGCTCCGAAACATCGGATTCAAGGTTAGATAAAATTTTCCTTTCTCCGGTTTGGATTGCCATTGTTCTCCGTGCCTTTGATGGTGTTATCAACGACAGCATTATTGATCCCCCATCATAGGTAACTGTCATTGGTCGTGGCGAGAAGCTGTAGACCACTCTAGATGCCAACAAAACCCGAACCTCGTATTCAAGGTTAGATGCTTCTCCAATTTGGACCGTATTGCTCTCCATTGCCTTTGATATAATCAATTGATTTCGAATTTTAGGTAACCATCATTGGTTGCGGGGGGACATTATAGACTACATGCGGCGCCTGGCGCACTCTAGGCAGCCGAGAGTTCGGAATTGTTGTCAATGGACGCCACCCAATCCACTGTACCCAAACTAGCTTCCCCGTTTCCCATTCTCCTCTTTGATACCACTGTTCAATATAGCTAAAAACGCGAAAACCCAAACCGGAACTGGTGTTGTCCTTGCTCGCTGGATTCTAGACCGTGATCCGCTTCCCCTGGTTGCTCGCCACCGTTACATGTTCCTTTGCACCCCTCGGGCGCAGCCTCCTCAAAGTTCTTCCTTTTCTCCTTTTCGTTGCCTCTCACACGTTTCTCGGCATTAGGGGACGTGGCTCTTGAGAACGAACAAATTTACTGTAAGCGGTTACCCATGATCCGAACACCTGTTCGGATCGCGCGGTCATGCATCATGAACCCGGATAACGATCAGATATTCAGTGAGCGCCCGAATGTGCATGCACGCAGCCGACCCTTTCGCCTCCAACTTGATGGCAAGGCGAGTGCGCGGCCCGCGCATCCCCGACATGCCAAGGCGCGGATCCGGGCCGAGCAGGACGCTCCGTGTGTTTGCCCGTACCGCGGCTCAGATCTCAGAGGGTATAGATGTAGAGTCTCCTCCAAGAGCCCAAGCAAACCGAATAGTCGGACGAAAACAGTCGTTCACCCTATCACAATTGCACATTGATTCACGCGGAGATGGGTGGCCCAATGTGGAGCTCGGAGCTTGGTTGGCCTCGCCGTTTTTTTCGGTTTACTACTGGTCGTGCTGCGATTCCCATAATCGGTGATTGGACGGTTCCGACGCGAACGTACGACACACGGCACTTGCACGGACAACTTGAAGGATATACTATACCCACATATACATATCCGACGTTGACGCGCTATTGTTCAAACGTTCACCGCACACTCGTTCGGCGACTTGGATGCCGAATTCATTTGGACAAGCGCTTTTATTATGTAGCAACTGACACTTCTACATCCGAATTCATACCATTCATTATGTTGGTGTGAAAAGAGAGAAGGAAAAAAAGAACGCTACGAATCGCCCCCGAATCAGCCGATTGTCATCTGTATACCTGAGTTATCTTCTCGTATAGTACGTGAGGTATGCGGCATTCTGTTGTCAAGGTTTACCCGTCTGAGGAGGGCGCCGAAAAAACGACGGAGCGAACGTGTCCCGATGCCTTTAATATCGACATACTTGGAGCTTTGAAGCTTGAGCGCTTGAGCGTCAGGTGTCAGAGATAAGTACTTAGGTAATAAGGAACATGAAAACGCAGAAATAAAGCGTCATTCGCTCGAGGGTCAGACAGTTGGTGGTAATATTGTAATATAAAGTTATAACGTATCTCACTCAGTCGAGCGACAAAAGGCAACAAGTGCTACATACACCAGACACCATTTGACATGGGTCCAGGAAATGCAAGAACAGACAAAGGGAGAGTGAGATACGGGGATAACCAATGTAGGGATTTTCTCCTTTCAAACTTTCACGATAGCACCTGTCATACAGAGACGAGACATAGACATAATAGATCCCTTTTTCGCAACCAAACAACGTGCCGAAACCTAACATATGAGCAGAAAGAGGAAAAAGTAAGCAGTGTTCTGGAAAAGTGGTCGCCACTTTCTATTGAGTCGGAGTGTGTGGGGCGAAGGTACCATCTGGTCGGAGTAAGTACGCAGGACCCCCCTTCTAGCGAGGTGTCACTGAATCGAAGCTCGCGGGCCAATATTGTTCACGAGATCAGTGGACTCCGAAGCGAGAACAGGAACGGTAATGGTTTGATAAGCCATCTGATGCGGCGCGAGCCACATCGACAGGAAATGCTGGAGTAATGTCCGAATAGAGAACCGATATCAACCATGAACTCCCCATGCGCGAGTAGGACTCTTGTGGTGCTGACCGGATCGGTTATACTGCTGCGTATGACCATCAGAGAAACCCCGGTATGAAGTCGGAACCCCATAATGCGTTGTCGTTTGACTGATACTCGCGGCAGATACGATAGCAGGATCCATGAACGAAACACTGTTTGACTTCTGCCATTGGGACTGCCGATGCTCCGTAAATTGAGTCATTGGACTAGATAAAGATGCCTGAAACGGTGGCTGTGGAATGTGTTGTGGCGTCCCCAATGACAGTGACAGTGATTGACGATGTCCTGGACCGACGGCAGAAATTGTTTGGGATGACTGAAAGTGAGGCGAGGGTTGCGAATGATCTAGCGAAGTCGACCAGATTGAGGGCGGTGCATTTGGACCCAGTGGAAAAGGGAACTGAGGCTGGATAAAACTCGAAGTTGCGGGGCGTTGTTGGCGTAAAACGTCAACAGAACCGCGTTTTGTCCCCATGACATTGTTCAGAAGGTCTTGGGCCGTGGTACCGGGTACAATTACTGGAGATCTGGGGGCCCTTCGCCCGGGCGTGGTTGCGCTAGGTGTTTTAGTTAGGGGAGGCGGTTCGTCCACTTTAGTGGCACTGCGTTGGAGTGGAGTGGTGGGAAGCGCAGCAGGCACGGGGGCCGGAGGGGAACCAAGCGCTCTGATACGTGTGATCAGCATCAGGCAGATCCACATAATCAAAATGCGAACCTGGGATTCCACAGAATGACCTCCCCATCATCCTCGTCGTCTACAGGCCCGTGATCATCCAGTGCTTCCCGGAAGGCATCACCAACCGGGTCGTCGTCTGTTCGGCTCGTATCTGTCATCGCATCATCTTCAGGATCCTTTTCCTGCCCTGAAGTACCCTGCAGAACATAGGGAATAATTTGATCGGGGACATGGACGACCGACTCGTGGATATCCGCAAACGAAACTGCGGAGACGCCATCGTGGAAAGAGAATGTATTATCATCTAGATGGATAGGGCAAATCTATGGATGATGGCGTAAGTTCGTGTACCGATCCCCTATATTAATTGAACTCTCACCTCAAGCTCAGCAAGCGTCCTGGCGTCCTTGAGCAAGTCCCAAATCCTCATTAACTGTTCCTCGTTCGGATGAACCTTTTCGCGGCCGTGGGGCGCCGTTCCATTCTGCTGTCCTTCCGTCTCGTTCCCAGACGCGTCCGCCAGCGTACCTTCATCCACTAGAAGATCCCGTAATGGAAGGAAACCCTTTAGATCGATATCTTCGTCCAAGGGAGCTGTAAGGGGTGGTAACCTCGCCGATGGAAATATGGCATTCAATGCGCTATAGAACTGGGCAAATTTAGCCCAAAATAGAGGTAATCCTTCAATTAGAACTCCTCGGGTACCTCTTCCGGTGGGACTGAGTTGTGCGCCGACAGGGGAACACACAGCATTTAAAACGTATTTGATATTGGCTACTAGCCATTTGCTCGCGATACGCAGAGCGGGTAAGGTGCGTCGGAATGGCGCCGTAATTCGCTGGGCAAGGTCATTCTCTGCGGCATCTTCAGGGGGTGCAGCAAGCTCAGCAGCGCCTATCTCGAGAAGGACACGATGGATAGCGATGACATGAGTTAAAATGTGTGATTCGATGATTAATGAATCTGGAAGTCCGCTTGATCTCCTATTTGAAGGCGGTGAGGGATCGCGGATCATGCGGTGTTTCCAGAGGGCTCCTTGTGAGAGAACGACGACTTTGGACACAGTCTCTATCGGAAGAATACGTTCCGACACGAGGCTCTGGAAGTCCTCTGCAACGTCATCCGCGTGTGCGACCGGATTCATTTTAATCCTGTAAAGGATAGAATATTATGGGCGGGGAATGCAAGGAGTACAATGAATATACTAACTTATCTGAACCTAATCGCCATAACGCATGCAACAGAACGATGTTCTCCTTGAAATAGTCCACTCTGAGCCGAGGCGGAACTTCTCCGGACTCCGCAACCGTTGTCTGGGGGACGTCCTTTGTCTTTTTAATCTGCTGATCAAGTGCTTTATTAAGGATTTTCTTGACATTTTCTGATGCGGTATCGTATGGCTGGCGGACACAGAGCGCTCTGTAATAATGAAATAGGGAGCTGAACATGTCACCTTGGTAAAATGCAAGAATGGCGAGCTGATGGGATGAATTTCCCTCGTATGGAACAAGAAGACGGGCCTGTTCGTAGCACTGGATAGCCTTGTCGTAATTGCGTGCCCGTGGGATTGAGTCAACGCCGGGTATGCCGCCTCTCCTACGGCCGCCCCGTTTCGTTGGCGTAGCCCCCTCCTCGTGACCAGCCTTGGGACGACCACCCGCCTCGTTGTAGAGTTCGCGGTATCTGGCGATATCTCCGAGACAAACGATGGCCTTGCTCAAGATGGCGAGTCTGCTCTCATGTTCTGCAGGGTCCGGGACGGGTGTGCTTTCTTCGGGTGGGAACAAAATGTGATTACGTGCGTGAGTCTGATTGGAGACACCGTTACTAACGCCTGAATCAGGTAGGCTCGGAAGGTTGGCGTCATCCGAAGGCGTCAAGACGCTCAGGGCAACCAAGACGAACCGTGCTTGGTGTAAGGCAAAGGATCGTTGGTATCGGAGGACGAATTGTGTCCAGAACTTTTCTTCGTCTGATAGGAATTGTCTGAAGCGTTGGATGAGCCTGCGATATTCTACAGGGCCATGACCGCCTTGTCGCGGCTGGTGACGAGGTGCGGACTGCAGTGTTCGTTCGAGCGTTGCGAGGCTCTGCTTGTAGTGAGAAATGAACTGATAGGAGGTCTGCATCCATAGGTGCGTCTCTGCATCCTTGGACTCGGTTGCATAAGGTTCGACCAGTAGCAGGCGTAGATATTGTCGCCTCAGGCTTTGCGGGACAGTGAATAAGATTGGTAGTACTCTGAGAGGGCAGGATGGCTCACTTTTTGCGACTAAATTCGACCTCTTTATCCCAAGGGTTGTGTGTTTTCAGCAGCTCTTTCAAACCCTGATGTAAACCTTTGGCTTCTCTGTCATGATATGAGCGTGAGTGGGGATGTGAAGGGTGACAAAGGAAAGGCACCTGGCGAGATGTGAAGCTGAGTCGGACATTGTGAGAGAGAGAGCAAGAGTTATAAGCCCATTGTCTAGTGAGCGTGATATCGATTGTTGCTCAGCGCTCTGCACTGGGCGCTGTCCGTAGACAGCTAATAGCGGTCGTGGGAAACGATGATGCACACTACTACTGTAGCTACGGTACAACCTCTTCAAGTCTGTACAGTCATTTGCCAGCACAAAATGGCCTTTTGTCCACGCTCATTTTTACAATTATCGCCGGCGGCTGTTCTCGCTTGTTGAGCTCTCGGCACGTACCCGAGTCCAGGTCGCCGTCACCGTAGCCCCAGCTCGCTTGAATGCTTGCAGAGAGGCGATCATTGACGGTCTAATCACCGCTATAGTTCAAGGGGCATTTGAAAAAAGCCACGCGTTTCCTGGAGATCGGCTCTCCGAAACCAGTCGATAGTGCGTGCAATTTTTCTTTTCTCAGCAAATCACTTGGTATTACTGGGCTATATTGTGCGCAGAACGGGGCTTAGAAATCTAAGACTCGTCTCAGCCTGCCAGAACAGACGCCGCGGGATGGCCGATATATCAAATGTAAAATCTCGATCTGCAGTACCGTCGACCCGTTTAAATATTCATTCATAGATAGAGTCGAGGTCTTCAAGCACCGCACTGGATTCAACACGCTGCTCTGGAACCTGGCAGCGGCTCTCTCACCGTTTATTAATATTGGCATCCACGTCAAGCTAGAGCGCACGCCTCGCCTCTCACGTGTCGGCAAGGATTGGCAATGCGCACGACCAAGTTGGCCGGTCCTTTGTGATTAGCAGCACGAGGATCTAAAATAGGTGGATATAAATTCAATCGCTCGATTATTAGCGGACGGTTTGATCCGCGCCGGTGGACTTCCCGTCTCGAGCTTGAACCCTGCAGTCGAGGTGCCCGCGCCACGGAGGCAAGCAGCAGGAGAGGGGCGTGGTTTGGTAAGGCTCTTGCTGTGGTGGTGGATGTCGCACCTACTTACCTGTACATGCTGCGTGCCTTGGAAATCGACAATTTGAACTTATGTGGATAGATTGATTGTAAGAAGTGCGGTGTGCCATGTTTGGCTGCTCATCCCATATTGCTCGAAGGAGTTGGCCGCATGGCCCTACTAAACTGCTTCGATGCTATCAGTCATCAACGTATCTTCCCCCCTCGCGCACTAGAAAAGCCTTCCAGAATCGCTCGGTCACCCCAGTCCTCAGAGCCTCTCCTCCGCCCCCACTGCTTACACTCTACCGCGACATACGCCGTGCCCAGCCTCTATAACTCATAAACCGCTCTCCTATCACACCACTATCACAATGCCTCCCTTCTACGAACTCTCTGTCGCCTCCTTTGGCCAACCATCATCTTCAAAATCCAGGTGGACCCTCGCCGCCGTTTTGATACCATCCTCTGGTCACTCTCTCGTGTACCAGATCGTGGGTTCCTCTTCAGACTACAGTCTGGAAGCACCACAGTCCGTCACACTAAAAGAGGGGGAGAACGGTTACGTGGGTAAAGCACCTGTCGGGTCAGTGGATTCGGAGAAGCTTCATCAGCTACACTCCACTCTCGCTTCCATCCACGTCGTGCATGGGAATCCCGCGTGGAACTCTCACAATTGGGTCATGGAGGGAATATCAGCGCTGCGCAAACTGGAGGGCTGCCATATTGATAAGCATGTGACATCTCAATGGGTATCGGAACGGCTTGGTGAGAAGTAGGGGTTGTGTGTTGGGCGAGTAGCTTGTGACACCTGCTCTTGGACACTCTTTTGATACCAGCGATAGACGGTGTGTACACTGGGACATTGCAACGGTAAATTGCGATCGTGGATTTGTATTCGTGGTTACTTGCAGATCATTGTACGTTGCTTAGAATAGCGAATCAATGGCTGTCTGAGACAGGAATTTCGGGGTTTCAACGCTTTTTAACCTAGTAATTATGGGTGAGAGCGTGTGCGGCACCCAGGAACGGTCGAAGAAGCATAGCCTGTCCATGAGTCAGCGAACGTCATCCGAATCTCGATGACTCACCCGAGCACAGGCTTCATTATGCATCGAAAGTCTCATTGATAGAGTTGTTAGAATAAGGCGGACCCTCCTGGCCATCATGATGCTTGAGTGTAATTATGAAACCCACGGTTGTCAACCCCGACACCCTTCGACGTTGGTTCATTCCTTGATACGTAAATCATACTAGTGACGTCTTCACTCGCGGGCGTGGAAGGAATAAACCGTCGCGCTCGCACTTAGTCTCGAGAGAGAATCCAGAACTAGCCCAGGCGGTCAGACAGAACATCTCGCTCCCATCAGCCCAGCGACCCTTGATCGTTATGGTTCATTTCGGGATCCGGATGAAAATGAGGGAACACGTCTTCTCACCCACGGAAGGTGTTTAAGTGATCAGGGTTAAAGAGGCTGTCGTAATTCCGTGTAAGAGATAGCCCAGGTGTGATCTATCATGTGCATCACGATTAACTTGCGAATTCCCAGGGCTTTCTCCGCAATGCTGCGGTTGATTCACTGGGAACGCCGTCCTGGTGTGATTTAAAAAGTCGGGACAATTGCAGGACATGCAGGATGAACTTACATTCAAGATATTCGGGATGATTTTGTTGTTAGGGATGTTATCGGTCTTTCCTTGTTCAATCAGACTTTTCAGCTCGGCGAAAGTCAATACGCGCATCTCTCCGTGCTCTGCACCCAAAGGAATCTGGCTGCATTCATTTCCGCTGTGAATACGAAAGCGATTCGAGTCCGCGGTGTCACCGTCCTGCACGTCTTCGAGACTGATATTATGACCAGTAACGCTAGCGCAATTTAATGAGATGCAGCTTCTCGAGCGAAAATGGGCAGCAAAGTCACACACCGGTTAAAATAGAAGATTTTTGTCTTTAGAATAAGTTCTGACTTCTGACTATCAGACATCTGGTTCATTGATTGATGCGCAAGAATTCCAAAAAGACCTTGCTAGGAACCAATGGGCCGCCGGACGTGAGGATTGTAAAGAACATGCTTACCTGAAACCCTTCGTCCGAGGAGAAGGGAAAGCCATTAAATTGGTCAAGAACACGTTGATGCTCATCTCCCGTGTCGACGGGCGGTGAGGCGTTGTGATGACCCTGTGATGCGGACATGCCTGAAGAGTCGCTGATGCTCACGGAGAAACGTAAGTAGCCTCGCTGTGTAGTTAATCAGACCAAAGAACCTGAAGTACTCACGTATGATGGAAGTAAGCTGCGGACAAGAAGTTCGCGTTGAGCGGAGAGTCGGAGCGCCGTGTCAGTCGCGCTTGGAACAGGGTCTGGTCGATCACTATATGCTTATGTAATCCGAATACCGGATTTCCAGACTCCTTGCACCGAGCCTGAGTCTGAATCCGCCGCTCACCACCAGATTCTCGTTGGCTCACAGCGAACCATGTCGACCAGTGTTAGCAAAATTGTGGCAGAGCGGAACCACCGCACACTCTTGGAATTGGTCTCGAGACCAGGAAATGGTATTCCTCCTTACTCGACGCGCAGCGCGAACCGCCAAAGGTTCTAACACCGCACTCTTCTCCCTCTGACAGATGTCTGTGCAGACTGTAAAGCACGTGCTCCAAGATGGGCTTCTCATAATCTGGGCATCTTCATCTGGTGCGCATTCGTTTTTGCATCTCTGCACCGCAGCGCAGAAATTGACACTAGACAGCGTCAATTGTGCCAGCATCCATCGCAAAATTGGGACGCACATCACTAAAGTGTATGTCAACCTTGTCCATGCACGTCTGTTTCTGGCTCAATGACACCCGCGTAGTAAGAGTATCACCCTGGATGAATGGAGCAAGGAACAAGTCGAAGTCAGACATTGGTTTTATTAATCGAGGTCAACTGATCTTGATTCGTTTCACGCAAGGTTATGAAGGAGAAGGGAAATATCAAGTCAAACACGATGTATAACCCCGACGAGGCACGTCACCCGCCACCAACAAACATGGTAGACCCGGAACGCGACTCTGATCTGGAGAAATTCATACGTTGTAAGGAATAAAAACATTCTTCTATGAGATTTACTGACAAGGGTTTTTCTAGCGAAATATGAGTTTAAGCGCTTCATGGACCGAAAGTTAAGCCTTCCCTCCCAGCACCTCATGGCTGCGTCCGCAGTTCCTCGACCACGATCAACTCCACTAACAGACTCGACAAAAATTGAGCGAAAAACGTCGCCTGGACCTCCGCTTCCACCTAAAACACCCGAAAACTTACCCTCGAAGCTTCGCTCTTTGACCACAATACCTTCTCACAATGTGCCACCAACACGATCCTTCTCGCACCCCCTCCCGCAACTTACTGATTCCGACAAGCTTACCGCAGTACCCCCGCTAAGACGACCTGGGGCGACACAATCCTCCGTCCAGAAACCTGCAGGGCAAGTTTGGGAGGACCTTATCTCCCTGCAGGAACCTTCCCAATCTTCTTCCCTCCCACTGCAGTATAGTCCGGCCTCCCCCATCACGCCATTCCCTTCCCAACCGCAGCTTCCGGTTCAACAACGACAGACGACACTTGGCAGCGCTCCAAATCCGTTCCTGAATTTATCCCTCGGACAAACTAATGCAACCGCTCCGCTCGTTGCCAGCCCGATGGCGGTATCAACGCCCAGCCCACAATTTCCTTTCGCGCCCTCCGCCGCGCTATCCAGTCCCGCACCCCACGGTACGACAAACCCGTTCAACCAGGCACCACTAGCAATGAGCGTGAATGGCGCCGCCTTTCCAACGAACTCGAACCCATTTTCGTCATCGTCCTTGTCTGTGTCTATGGCGACATCCACGCCTGCTACGCCCTCTTTTCAACCGATCATGGCTCATCCAACGGGGGTCCAACTGCACACCCCTCCATTTTCACTCGGCGCATCGCAGATGTCTATGCCCGCGCCTTTCCCCCCTACCGCATTCGGCACAGGCCCCGGCACGGTCAGCCTGGTGCAAAATCCCTTTGCACCGGTTGGAGCTCCAGGACAGGTACAGCTCTCAACAAGCGGGGCGCCAAATCCATTTTCAGCGATGCAGATGGGGCAGGCAGGCTTTCTGCAGCCGAGTCCTCAACCGGCGTTTGGAACGACGCCGTTCTTGAACCACCACCAACAACAACAACGGCAACCGGGACTACATGGGTTCGGCGGATGGGCTGAGTAGGGTGTGCAAGGGACGTTCTGTCCGTTTGTTCTGCGATAATCGAGCGTGTTCGACCAGGAGCTTATGTTCGTTGTGCCTTGTACGGAGATTTCGTGCATGATATGGGTTGAGGCATTTTTAGATACTATCCACATTCTATTCAGTCAGTCGTTGCCTTTGGACGTCTCATCTTTGGTTCTATATAGTACTTGCTGTTATATAGTTTGTGTCCTGGCTGGATGTCATTTCTTGTGCAACCACCCACTCGACGCATATCCAAGTTGGCCGAGTTGCTTTCGGCTAACGCCGACATTAAGCGAGATAGATTAAGGTTTGAGTGCAGGCAATTAGGTAAAGGACAATGTTATCGTTGGTATGATTGGACGACGAAACATGTCAACTTAACCTTAGTTTGGCAAGATCGCTTCAAATCGGTGGAAAAATGCCAGGCCAGAGGGAAAAAAATGGGGAAATCCGAGGCAGAACTGATCCCGGGAGGACCAGTATGGTGCGATGGGCTGGCAGGCACCCCGGGGATCTCAGACTCGTTTGGTCCTCACATGATGCTGTACGTATACACGGTGGGCAGGGACCCACCTGTGCGCAACCTGTCAGTTAGCTCACAACCTGCATTCGCCCCTGGCCTTCGGTGCACACCCAACACAACCCACAGGCAAGTCCAGAACTACTCGTGAGTTATTGAGTATTAAACTCCCCAGATGTTAGCCGTATGCTGGTACTGTACCCAGTGTACTGTGCCTCTCGGCCATCCCAGGCTGTCACTACTTCGTCACTGCCACCGACACCTTATCGCAAACTTTAGTCGCTTATTTCTCCCCCCGGTACCATGAACACGGGGGGCTACCCACAACCGTCAACGGGAATGAAACCCAGGCGAACGGACGTGGCAAATGAACGCTGAACACTGATTCGGAGTAAAACAGCACAATTTTCCCCCATGGGAATCACAGTCAATCAGGGTGTTTCCTCCCCCCCACCCTATACCCAGCGCATCGTGTACGCCACAGAATTTCCCATTGTCCCAATGCCATCGTGTGTACCCCATTTCTTGTCTCGTTCTTCTTGAGACGGAAGTTGATAGCGAGGTCTAGGCGCGATAGGATCGGTTAAGAGTCCGAGTCATTTTCACCCGGGCCTAGACCAGAGTGTGACGGAAGTCACGGAACAGCGAAAGGCAATGATCCCAAGGATTTGATGTACCGCCTTTGGGTGGAGTTGCTCCCACCCAACACCGACTCTGTGGCAGCACCCAAAAGATCTCGGTCATCAAAAGGGCATAATCCAAGGGACTGGCGTTGGTCGTAAGTTTGCAAGCATATCCCGTGGGCCGACGGAGAACTTGAGTTGCCCTTTCGCGACAAAGTGATCTCACCGTGATATGTGTGCCAGGATACCAAGTCGGCTTGGTCCTTCGTATCTTCTATCACCACGTCTGACCTGCCTAATCCCGTTCGAAACACAAATTACTTACGTGCATTTCATACATATCCATTATCTCGTCCGTCTGTGTACAAACGGTTTCTGTCGCGACCTGAAAACAGCTATTTGCACAAGGGATAGCTCGCCAACCAATGATAACTCTTTCGTGACAACCCTACTCATCGTCGTCGTCGTCATGTCCACCTCCTCTAAACAACGCCAACAAATCGTCCAGGCCGAGTTTCATGTTCTTGATCTTGTCACCACTTAACGCGGCCTTGGCGAGTTCTCGTTTGGTATCTTGGAGCTGGCATGAGAAGGGCCAAGCGGGAACGTCAGTAAAACGTCACAGGTCACATCCAAGCCGAAGAAAGAGATGGGGTGGATGGTAAGCTCGTCTAACCCCGTGCGAGGAAAGAGATGAGGGATGAACACATCCTATCGCACACTTACCTGTAAGATCCGAGTCTCCACCGTATCGGGTACCATGAGTTTGTAGATATTAACGTCCCGCGTTTGTCCAAATCGATGCGCACGGTCATACGCTTGGTCCTGTTGTCCCGATGTATTTTTGTCACACCAGTTCATTCATCATCGATGGGAATAAAGTTTGACGAGCCCCACGACGACCAACCAAGCAAATAGAGTCATGTATAGAGAGGAGGAAACGAGACAGTGATTAGGAACCGGGGGAGCAAAAGCAGAATCCATGCTCATTTAGCATAGATGACAAAAAGTCAAAGGGGAGAAAACCTACCTCAAGGGCAGGGTTCCACCACATATCAACGAGAATCACATTGTTACACGCGGTCAGGTTGAGACCTAGGGTGATAAAATCACACCATATTCGGTTCGCCATAACCCCACCACAACCGAACAAGCGGTGAAGACACATGATGTGATCAGTGTGGTGCAGTAAGTGACAATGAGGATTTTGAATTAAAACTTTATCAGTACCAAGGAAAATCGCAAGCAAAAAAAAACAAGATTCAGGGGGTAGAAAATACAGAGAAGAAAAAAGTAAGTTCCCACAACAACGCCGGGCGCAACTTCGCGGGAACACCGGCCGAGGTTGATAGGTAACTTTTGACCGGAAATAAAAAATATGGTTCCGGTTGGAGAAAGAGGAAGGAAAAAAGTTTAATGGCAAACGGAACTCACCAGTACTGCCCGCCTTGAACGAGATCAGTATACAGCGGATGGTCTTGCTGTTCCGAATCTTCTCTAGGCTAGCTTCACGTTTGTCCTTCGGCATCGAACCGTCATCTAGAGGCGTAAGTTTGTCAGTGTGTGTGGCACCCAGGGACGACAGAGCGTGAAAGGAGTTTAGTCAAAGTATACGTACATCGAACATGTTTGACACCATGTGCATCCAGAAACGGTTCAATCAAATCCAACATGGTTGTGAACTGCGAAAAGATGATGGTCTTTTCCACACCGTCGGAACGCTCGCCAATCTTCTTCAGGATATCCATGATTTTTCTGATCTTTGCAGAGTCGGGAGGGAGCTTCGACTTCAATGCGGGCTCCGTAGATTTAGCAAGAGGTTGGCATTCTCTACAATGTGTCATATCGTCCCCGGTTGCCAGGCTTTGGGAGGCAGAATGAGGAAGGAGTCGACATGTTAGAGAGGAACGACGAACGTAGTCTGGCAGAGCTGACACTTCTTTGCACCTGACATTCCCAGTTGTCCGAACATGGCTGCGAGATCTTCAGCATCATCGTCATCGTCATTAGCGGCCTTGGGTTCGGTTGCATCTCGGTCGGCGCGGAAATCCTTGGAAACAAGAGAGGGGTGGTTGCAGGCTGGTGTTGAATATAGCTAGGTCAATCCTGTTCTTGACTCCAATTACATTAAATACTGACCTTGGCGTAACCTCAGCAACAAAACCAATACGTGCGTATAATTGACCTTGTCGGATTGCACAAGTTTATTAACCTCCGTGGACATCCTGCTCTCAAGTAGCCGATAGAACTCTTTTTCAGAGGCACTGAAAGAACATTCGACTAGCTCGAGGACACGTTCAGGTAGCTGAAGCAGCGGCTTGCCATTCAGGATTTGATTCTTGGTGCGTCGAAGCATGATTGCTTTCAACACAACCTATAGCGCAGCAGCCGTGGGTCAAGGTGTGGGCCGCGAAGGTTAATTGTGGACTTACCTGCAAACGTTTTAGTGCGCGGACAGGTCGTCCGGCTTTCACGGGTTTCGCGATCTGCTCGTTGAAGGTATGCCAATCATTCAGAGGTCGGATCCGCAGGAATTTAATCAAAGAATAAAGTTCCTCAACCGTATTTTGCCTGGTGATTATGTCTGAATGAAATCGAGGTCGACGAAAATGAAATGGACATACATTGGGGTTCCAGTGAGACACCATCTGAATTTACCTTCCAACGCACAGCACGCAATGGCACTTTTTGTGTTTCGGTTCTTAATGTTATGAGCTTCGTCTAATTGCGTTGCTTCAACAACCAGAACTTCAGACCAGCCACAACATCACATACCGAGCACGATGCGAAACCACGTCACTCGGAACAACGCATCCTTTGACTTTCCACTTCTTTTTTTGCTAGCCAATTTTTTCGAGAATCCTTCCGATGAATCAGAATCCGAGTCTGAGGCAGCTGCCATGGCCTTTGACTTTGACTTCTTGGATTTGCTCTCATCCTTGGCTTCTGGGGCAAATGTTGCATATTCAGATGCAACAATCGAGTAGGACGTCACAACAACATGAGCTTGTTGTAGTTTCAAAGGGTCTGTTGTACGACTTTGGCCATGGTGTTCAATGACGCGCAGCCCAACCGCCATACGCGAAATCTCAGAAGCCCATTGCGAGACAAGAGAGACGGGGCAAACTACGCTAGAAGGGAATGAGATAAGTGCCATCTTCCGCACCAAATACGTGGAAGTGGCCTACAGCGTACTAGCGGCCCATCCGTCTTGCTTGTCTGATTTCTTGGCACGTCCATCAACAATACGGGTGAGAGTTTGGATGGTTTTTCCGAGACTGCTTTGTGTGAGAGACAACCATACGTAGAACATGACTACTCACCCCATGTCATCGGCCAATATCCCTCCAGTCTTCTTCCCAGTCTCACGCTCGCGCATCCAGTTTCGCCCAATGACCTGGTGAGGTAGCAGCGCGATGCCATCTGCGAATCCAGGCACAATGGCTTCAGTCATATCGATTTCTGTATCTTCGGTGTCGTTCACGGTATCCTCGACAAGCGCACGCAGGGCCTTCTCTGCTTCAACAGCAGACATGCGAGGGTCGTAGAGGCCGTGCTCGTCAGGCGCATCGAAAGTCTCCCGTGTTGGGAGATCTGCATTACTTGGGACTCGTGTTTTCGTGGGGAGCTCAATGGGAGCTGGCACAGCTGTGCGTTGCGGCGGCGCAGCGGGTGTGGCGCGGTCAAGAATGGTTAGTAGTTGGCTCTTGACAACCGCTCCGGCATCTTTAGCAGGCTCAGGCGACTCGTGTGTTGGACTAGTTACGTCAAGACACTGGCAAAGAACACGTTGGTAGGAACTTACGCGTCGTCCTCCTCATCGGAAGAAATGATAATTGCGCGCGTCTTGTTATTTTTCTTCACAACGGATGGGAGAGATTGGGGCTCAGAGGACCCAGAACTAGAGGGTATAGACTGGTGGGGTTGAGGTATGTGCCTCAGATGAGAGCCCGTGTACTCACAACAGCGCTGGAACTCGTCAGCTGGGATGGTTTCTGGCCGGGCTTGTAGAACTCTGGATACACACTTGGGTCTTGAAGGAGCTGTTTGCGCCTTTGGAAGAATGAGTGCTGCAAAACATAATTAATTTCATGTTTACCTGGCTTCCATGTTTGAGGCTGATGATGATTGTGGCGATTGTGTTGAAAGAACGGAAAAGCAAGCAAGGTTCGGTTCCAGCTACGCGACGCGCCTCAATTGAATAACTCACGAGTCACATGATCCTATTATGTAACTCAAAGGGACAACAACAACAGTCAACAGTCAAGCTCAATGGCTTCTGATTCCCTTTTTCCCCTGCACCCTGAGCAGAGAATGAGGCTCAACACTGACACATGATGACACCACAGGTTAGTTTCTGAGAATCGCGCTGGTCCTGTAAGTAGATCGGAGGACATTTGACATTCTGTGGACACGTCCGCAGAATCCGCGTCTTCTCCTTACTGTTAACGGTGAACCTGACGGGACCACTGGTCATCTCTCTCGGGACGAATGAGTTGCCACATTCCGTCTTGAAACAGGGCCTTTCGCCGCAAAGTGGCACGTGCCTTTGACAACGCGATTTGTGAACGGGTCATGCATAGTATCAGCAATGAACGCACAGCTACAGTAAGGTAAGAAGATATCCTGATACCTTTGCGATTGTGACAAGCGATTTAAGAGGTGGCGTCGAGGTCGATGCAAGCAATGGCAGTGACTCCTCCACCGTCGAAAGTGTACTCCGCATGACTTTGATATAGATTCACTAGTCGCACTCGAAATCCTGGTCACCCGGAGTATAAACCCTGACAATGATGTCTCCCGTTGCTCGTATTCACTCTATTAGGGTCCGTGCGGCCTTTGGCCATAATCATGCAGTTTAGACCGGAGTGTTGGCAAAGATACTCCCAGACGTCAAACTCTGCAAATGACTACCATTACAGAGCGCAGTTGCGCACACTCCATCGTCTATCTGTACTTGGAATCGACAACAGATGAAAAGGGGGGTGCACCCGTGTCCAAGTCGGCCACCCTGAGGGAAACTAATGGACTTCCACCTAGGCCCAACTGTCTGAGTCACCCAGAAATCGTTTGTCGTGAACTTGCATTGACTTCATAAGATGATAGTAACACTCCTGAAGACGAAACAGTCCCTGCGACAGGTTTACATCTTCGCTACTACCGGAGCCTTCTGGGAGCTCTCGTGTGGCTGGTGCAATGCTTTCCACATGACGTCCGCAATGGCATCAGGGTGAGTCTGCAATATCTAATGACCCACATGCCTTCGATCAACGAGAAATTTGATTCAGAGATATGGGGATGAGCACGTACTACCATGTGACCTGCTCCTAACATTTGGAATGCCTCCCCTTCGCTAGGCCAAATATCCCACCGTTTATCCGCGATTCTTTCGAAATGCGGGCCCCAGTCCTGGTGCCTCTCCGATAACAGGAATGGCCCGAACAGATGTAACAACGAAATTTTGACCAATGGATACTAGTATCTGGATACCAACAGAGGTGAGCCACCAATACAATACATCAGTGAGGCTGACCACCCGACTCACGCTACAATACTGCCCAACGAGTGACTGGCGAGGGCCAACTTACGCTTCGAGATTTTAATATCTACCCCAGTGCCTAGCCCCGCTGGGAATAATTGGACACCTTAGGCGTAAGTCTCCCATGAAACTATATAACCAGCCGAATAAAAATGATTTGAATGCTCATCGCGGAGAAAGAAACGCAGCTTACACATGTTGTATCCCCAGCGAAGTACCTCCTCGTTGAGTATTGCAGAATCTCCGTGATTTGGCATGTCGATCGACCACATGTCATGGAACCGAACACTCCTTCGTGAACTCGCTCGGTGATGCTGAAAGAGTCGCTGAATCGTCACCTCCCAGTGCTTCTTATGCCAGTGGGCCCCATTTCCATGCAGGAATACGAGCGTGAGGGCATCCTCATTATTCTTAGACATGTTTGTGATCGATCGCGTCTGCGCATTCCCCGATCCAGTATCGTTTCGCGGCCATCTGAAACGGGAAACGTGGACGGGGATCAAACACATAGCTCTTCGAGCCTAGTGCAAGAGAACAATTGGGCATAGCACAGAGGAGCGGAAATGATTTTCTCCGCATCGCCTTCGCACTGGTACTTACTATATTCATTTCCGGAGTTGTTTAATCTATTGCTGATTTTAGGGTCGCCACCGTCCAGAGAGGCCGTCACTTTTTTGAAGGCTTTCACGAGCCTACGCGAGGGTTAGCAAGGACTTTGATGGACCGGAACATCCTTGTATGGAACTTTCCCTGATATTCCCTTTTGGATTATGCTCATTCTGAAGAGGTCAGAACAACGTGCAGTGTCATGGATTTTCATTGTGGGGATTCTAGCGCATTGTCAATGCCTGATAGAGCGTACATAGCATATCCCCAAGTTCTGGAAGTCAAAATGTCGCTGCAAAGAATCGCCGTATTGGATTCGCGTATGAAATCAGCTGAGGCCCGCCAAATATTTTCTTGTGCTAAATTTGCAGTTCATGAACGTTCATACGTACATTGGACACGATAGTATAATGATGGAAGTCCTTCCTTGAACGCATCATGAACATCATCTACTTAATCCCAGTGCTGCTGATGGTTTAGGTCAATTCATGCGGTCACTGGGAAATGATTGGGGTACAAATGCTCTTGCTCTAAGACTTCGATCTGTCAGGGTTGTTCCGGGATGGTTTTAGTTGCGATCGTATCGGTGATACTTTTATTCGGCGAACGTATCACGAGGACAGACCGTGTTGACATAGAAGACCACTGTTCCTGCGGTCTTTTTTTACCCATTTTTTGCGCTCTCAGGTCTTGCACAATTGGGCGTTGCTTGACATGCCCACATTATCCCCTTCGCGATATTATGGGTGTTTGGTATGCTTTCAACTCTTGCGCTGTCAGCCAACACTGCTGGCATTCCGTGTGGCGGTCGCATCGATTGCCCACTGGCCAAGACACTTGCGGACACAAATCGCCAAACACCAGTGTGTTCACTGCCAAGGCGGCATGGCCTCAACGAGCCGTGATATGCTGCGATGGCTGCTGAATGCGAACATGGGTAAGCTTTTCTTGCTATCATCACGCAAAATGCTAATACTACCTCAAACCATCCTGGTCAACCTCGTCGACACCTTGCTACGCATTGATGTCATTCATCTTTCGGACCTGGAGATCGGGCGTCTAGTCCGTAACAGCATCAGGAGGGGGTCAGTAATATCCAATGATCTATATGCCTTTGATCAGCGAGAGGTTCGATTCAGAGATCCGGGAGACGACCATGTACCCTATGTTTTGGTCAATAAACTTTGGCCACAGCAAGAATCGATTGGCCAGCACTCGAGTACTCACGATTGTCATGACCCAGCAGCTGAGGAAATCACAAATACCGTCGACCAAGCTTGCCTTCATTCTATTGGCCGCAAAGCTAAGCGTAATTCCATTAAGGCGTCGGCCATGTTGGGTTGCCGACTTGACGTGATGGTTTGAAACCCCTCTTTTTCACGCGTGATCCTAACACTCTGGAACAACTTTTCATTGGATGCGGCTGGGCTTCTCATCAGCTGCTCCTCTCTCTCGGTCGTGGGAGACAGAAATTATAATATTCCTTGGCCAATGATGCTCTCCAGAAATCATACTGCGTGTGATCAAGCCAGTCTACATGTGATTGGCATCAATTCTGCATCAGATTTATCCAAATAAGGGTGTGTTTTGGGTGCAAATATATCGGAAAAATGTGCTGATTGCTGAGGTAATCTGACATTTTATAATGCTGGCAAAAATCCGGTTCGTCACCGTCGTCGTCAGAGCTCACGACGGGAAACGAGCGCAGGATGCCTTCCCCTATCGCTCTCAGTCCGTCCTCACCAGCACCGTCCATGTTCAACAAGAAGAAGTCCCTCGGTCAGCTACCCCCCATGGCGACCGCTGCGTCCTACCTCTCCGCGGTACACCAAGCAGACTCTCGTGCTCGCAGGCACGACATCTCTCCTGCATCTACACCCGCATTGTCGACTTCGTCCTCCACAACCAGTTCCTCAGAGGACGTCGTCCTTCACGAATCTGATGACAATAGTACCGGTCTCACATATCCTCGCACCCCTCCCACTTCTGAACAAGTTTTCACCACTGTTCACACCGAGTTTGGCCACTGTGCTAACGAGAGTTATCGCTGCGTTTCTCAACACAATCCCGACAAACCCGTCACTGAACACGAGATAGAAGAACCACCCTATTACATTCTCATCACCACATACATCAGCTACCTCATGCTCATTGTCTTCGGTCATCTCCGTGATTTCTTTGGAAAATGTTTTGCAAAGCAATACTTTACGCATCTCATGCCTTACGATGTATGCACATCCTTTTCGGTGCAATGTCGTGTCTAACATCAATACTCTAGGGTTACGCCCCTCTCAATTCTGATTTCGATTCGTTCTACACCCGTAGGCTCAAACGTCGCATGGATGACTGCTTCTCCCATCCCGTCACCGGTGTCGCTGGACGTACCATCCTGGTCTATGACCGGTACTCGGAGGATTGCAATTACACCCAGATATACCCTGGCACGAAAACACGCGCTCTCAACATCTCTTCTTATAATTACCTTGGATTTGCGCAGGCACGAGGTGGTTGTGCGGATGCAGTCGAGGAGTCGATCAAACGGTATGGCGTTTCGGCATGTGGTTCACGCTCGGAAGGTGGTTCCAATGAACTCCATCTCACGGCCGAGGCTCTCGTTGCGCGTTTCGTCGGCATGGAGGACTCGTTGATTAGTTCGATGGGATTCGCAACGAATTCCACCTTCATTCCTGCCTTAGTAGGCAAGGGATCCCTCGTGATTTCCGACGAGTTCAACCACGCTTCTATCCGCGTTGGTGTACGAACTAGCGGCGCACAGGTCCGGATGTTCAAGCACAATGACATGCAGAGTCTGGAATCACTACTTCGCGAAGTGATCAGTCAAGGTCAACCCAAGACCCACCGTCCGTGGAAGAAGATTCTGGTTATCGTCGAGGGTCTTTACAGCATGGAGGGGAGCCTGGTAAATCTGCCCCACATTGTTGAATTGAAGAAGAAATACAAGGTAAAATATTTTCAAATCCAGGGTTTACATTGGCTGACGCAGTTGTCCAGTTCTACTTGTTCGTTGACGAAGCCCACTCGATTGGTGCCCTCGGTCCCCTTGGTCGCGGTGTCTGCGATTACTTCAACATCCCTCCTCGGTCGGTGGATGTTCTCATGGGAACGTTTACAAAGTCGTTTGGTGCAGCCGGGGGTTACATTGCCGGCCCGAAACATCTCATCGACGCCCTCCGTGTTCGTGGGCACTCCGGCATTTACGCCGAGGCAATGTCGCCACCAGTCCTTACCCAGATCATTTCCAGTATGGCCAGCATCATGGGGGTTACTCCCCCCGTCTCTTCGAAAGCTGCTCTTTCGCTGTCGCCGTCGAGTTCTATTTCTACACTCAGATGCGCAGAAGACGATGTTCATCCAGGAATGGCACCTGCTTCGGCGATCCCCTCATGGATATCCCTTCCACCCGCTCTCTCGGACGGCTCAGAGGCCCGCATGCGTATCCGCCGCTTGGCTTTCAATTCGCGGTATCTCCACGCGGGTCTCAAGAAGCTTGGCTTTATCACTTATGGTCACCCGTTCTCCCCCATCGTTCCCCTTCTAATCTACAACCCCGGTAAAATGGCCACCTTTGCTCGAATGATGCGCACACGACAAACACCAATAGTCGTCGTCGTCGTCGCATACCCCGCTACCCCGCTCGTTACGTCTCGAGTGCGGTTCTGCGTTAGTGCGGCACACACTAAGGACGACATCGACACCATCCTTCAAGCATGTGATGAGCTGGGTGATATCCTCGATCTCAAACATGGACATAGTGAAAGATGGCCACTCGAGCAGATCATGAAACAGAGTGTAGAGCTCGTCAATAATATCTAATACACACAGTCCCTTTTTCACTGTTCCGTTGTTTGAGCCATGGTGACGTTCCACTCATCCGATCAGTTGCTGCGTTTTCTAGAGAGCATTCTTGGATACATCTGATTCTTCCTTTCAAATACTTTCACTTTCACTGCAAATAATTCATGTATCTTACCAGGTGCTTTACAATCACGTATTATTTCGAGCTTGAAAAGGATACGATACCCGGGTTGGCGCTTCTCGCTCATCCCACGAGAGGTTCCTCTGCTTCTCTCGTCTTTTCCGCCGCTCTGCCTGCTGCGCTAAGCTCGAAGAGCTGTGTATTTGATCCCCATTCATGTTTCCCATATTACAGTTAATCGCCGCATGTCCAGACACGATCATGATACTAGTTCCAGGAATGGGTAAGGGTGTCCTCACGCTCGGGTTTATCATGCCAAGAAACGGAGGAGGGGTCCTAAGGAGCACTAAGAGCCAACGATTCAGCGAGGATCGTGAGTCAAGCAGCTCGGTCCGAGAAACGTTCATGAACAGTTCACAGTGACATGTCGTTCCACATGCCGAATCACATAAGGAAATTCCGCCATGATCCCCAATATTTGAAGATATCATCCGGTGGGGATACGACACGTGTGGGCTTCAAACCTTTCCCGCGTGTGTATGTACTGATTTCATTCTAATTGGGATGTATGCGAGTAGTGTCATGCAAATTCCGTACTCGAGGTGTTCTTGCGTTCTTAACAGGGGTACGGGCGTGGATGCCGATTCCTAGAAACATTGATTGACCCTTGTCATGTGAGGTGAAGTCAGCTGAATTTCTTGCATCAGCTCACCCAAAATTGTCCCCAGCATGTTCACGACCGGATCCTATTCATTGCTCGTCGTTGTATCTGATCGAGCCGTTCTTGCCAGGGGAGAACGTCCAGAACTTGTTTTCGTCCCTCTCAAAGAGTGGGGTCAACGGAGGGATGTCTGGTTTAGCCCAGAAGGACGTTTCAGGCACTGGAGACGCGATCAACATTTCGTGCATGGGATGAAGCGTATCCTAGAATCCTCGTTGTCAGTTTCACTTTGCTGTCCTTGCCTTCATACATGACAGGCCCCATTATGAAGAGAACTTCGACTGCTACCTGCTGTAGAATGCCCCGACTTGAAAGAGGGCGCGACGCTCAGGTGTACGAGAAAGTAAGAGCCCGTGAGTGGCTACTAGCCTTTCCCACCGATCCTGTGAAACGAGGCTTAACGAATGATGGTAGGCTACGATTGTTGACTCCTGTTATCGGATACAAGTACATGAAGGAGATGTATCACGCCTGGTAAGATCATTCAATGTGGGTGCTACGCGCGCCTATTGGACACATGCTATCGCAAACATCTACTGACCACGATCACATGCCAGTGGCGGCAAAGCGATATCAAGCTCTGCGAGCATGTCAAGTGTACCTGGGGCAGGACATATGCATGGCACATGCTCGTCCCCTGGCACATTTCTGAATTGTTCCCTTGCTTAAGTATCAAACGCACATCAGAGTCGATCATAACATCCCACGAACCCACTGGAGACGTTATGTTGACATATTGACCACTCCTACGAGAGTTCACCATGCGGCATAGTAGCAAAGAGAGGTTATTTGTGCCTTTTTTTAATGCCATCTTTTGATGTTATACTACCCGACGGCAATCTTCGCCTGTAACTGGGTTTCTATTCATATTATGTAACTTGTGAAGGAGAGCTCAACGCTGACCATGGTCGGGGAGACTCGCAAGTACAGTGAGGCCAAAATGGCTTATCTTGCTGACAGTACACCCCGGCAGCGAACGTCCGAAGGCAAGTTACCACGCGTAGACTGATCACCCACGTCGACGCTCATACATACCCATCATTATCCCGCTGCTATGGGCCCAAGCACCACCATCGACTCGAATTTCCGGGTGTTCTCAAAGAGTTATGTATTCGATCCTCGACCCCACATACCTTTCCGGATTAGCGTCAAACGCTACTGGACGCACTCAGATTTGGAGGAATGTACAAACGGAAAGACAAGTTCGAACCCGGATGATAACGAGAACCGACCAGAAGTGCTAACGCTCATATTCGCGCACGCAAACGGATTTCACAAGGAGCATTGGGAGCCAATCATTCACCGCCTGTTCGAGCAGCAATGGGCTTCTGAACAGTGTCCTTTCCGGATCCAGGACATGTGGGCCCTTGACGCTCCGAATCACGGTGATGCAGCAGTGATGAACGAGGAGGTCCTTGCCTGGGGATACACGCTATGTACGTTGCATATTGTGCATCCGACACACACTCTTGATGCTAATTTACGAATATCACCTGTCAAAAACGGGACGCACTTGTAGTTTCCTGGGAAGATTATGCACGATGTGTCCATGCATTTTTGACTGGGCTAGGGAGTGGTGTGGACGTCGACTTTTCAAAGCGTAATTTGGTGGTAGTGGGGCATTCTATGGGAGCTACTGCAGCGTGAGTTACAGTAGCGTTGCACTCTCCATTACGATTTGTTGCTCATCTTTCGCTCGTTTTCAAGAATATTATCTACGACCTTTTTTCCATCCATCAAATTCTCCTCTATGCACCTTATTGAACCAGTAATGATAGGAAATCATGGAGGTGATCCCCCTTCGCACCTCGTCGATGGTGCGGAAAACCGGAGGGATATTTGGAAAAGCATAGATGATGCTTACGTGGCGCTGAAGAGCAGGTCCACGTGGCAGAATTGGGACGACCGCATCCTGAGGATATACGTGGTAAGCACAACACCCAAGTCTTTCTGACAAATGAATACATTAGAGTTGGTAGGAACATGGTCTTCGACCATTGCCAACCGCCGAATATCCTGATCGGAAAGATGGTGTGACGCTGAAATGTACGAGGAAACAAGAGGCTGTGAGTTGTCCTCTAATTTTATGAAGATATGATGTCAATTGGCCCTAGGCTATCTTTCGGGATCACCGGTCGTATACTGTTGCATACAGGCTCTTGCCCCATATCTTGAAAAAGACCCCCACGCATATCACGTACGGTGAGACCGCCGACTTTTTGTAAGTGTTCGCGGTCCATGCTATGACACAAGTTCATCAACGATGAATCCACAGACAAGATGAATGGCGTCATGATGTACTGAACAACGCGTCGGGTGGTATAAGAAATTTTGCAAGCGTGACTTGGGTACTAGGGGCGGGACACCTTGTATGTTGGTATTCAGAGTCTGCATCGCTGCTTTGTTGAGCTAATACTACAGGTTGCTCAAACTAAGCCTGACAAGATTGCACACGTCATCTGGAAGTCGCTCCTCCATACTCATTCAAGCGGTCAAATCCGCAGTGCTGCGGCATCAGCAAGGCTATAGATTAATCATCAAGTGCAGTATACAGGTGGGACAGTATAAAGATGGACCTTCCTCTAGCTAGGGTGACCCCGAGTCTAATGTTTAGCTCGCTCATACCCTGATATATGGAATTTTACCGTGATGCCATTCATATGTGACACTACGCAAACGAGCGTGGACACTTGCAACTACTGAAGGTCCTCGTCGAGCCTCATCCCCCATCTCTCTGGATTATTTTCCCTCTCTGGTTGAAAACCTACGAACCGTTAGATCCTACAGACTCACCCCGAAGCTGTTGCGAACATTATTTGGAAGTCGTTGGATTACCGCATTAGCGAAGCTGTGGCCTCTCATTCAGTTTGTTTCGTCTTTTCCCCTTTGGCATATTGCTTACCGTTTTATAAAGTCTGCACATTTCTCCACAGAGGATTTCTTGGAAGACATGAAAAATCCTTTTCTGTGTTGAACATCTCCCAGTTGCGGGACAAAAAAGGATCCCCCCCATGTAGGTTCTAAGCATGTATCAGCCAACGGGAGGGCTTACTCAGCCGCTGCTTTTCGTTTCACCTCCCCCGCAGTCGCTCGTTAATGCTGAACAGGTCGGTATTACTGCCGCGCGCCTTGGCGTTTGCGGTCCGATCGAGCAGCGACCAACGGATCGCTCAAACGGATCCTGGCGAGGTTTCAAGCGTTATCTGAGAGTCACTCCTACAAACCTATTCAAGAGGTCGAATTTGCAAGGCTGCGGGTTCAGCGAGGCTACACGTCAATCATCATTGGGTGCAGTGTCGTTAGCCACCTATGCGTGTTGATGACAGAGAGCTGCAACGAAGCGGATTACAGCAGTTAAAACAGGGGAGAAGAGACGTGTCATGACACCCCACCTCTGTCGATCTGGACGAACAACTGAACGAGTCAGGAATCGGGGAGGCCTTCAAGTGAGGATGAATGTTATAGATCGGAGGGTTCAAGGATGTATACTGACATGTCGCATGAAACACAGTGTCACACTAGTACTAGAGGAGATGAAACACTCCCTGGAAGCCGACATGTGAGAGGGTCTTAAATGGCATTCCGTATGTTTTTGGTCAACTTCGGCTGATAAGTAATATGTTAGTTTGTTGATGAGTCGTCCCCAAGACCCACAGCTGCGTCTCAGGCTCGTCGGTATGACGACTGGCTCCAACCCCGTGTTCTCAAGAATCTGTGTTTTTGATCCTCGCCCATGCTTCCCGTTTCAGATCGTCGCAAAACGATACTGGGCATTGTCCAGGTGGCCCGGGGGTTTCCAAGACTCTGGAGGATGACCTCATGCTCATGTTCATGTCCGGGAATGGGGCTCATAAAGAACAATGGGAGGTGTACAATCCAGAGGCTTTTTCAGTATCAACAGGCGGCCCCACGCAAAACTGTCAGTTCCATGACATGTGGTCACTCGAGATGCCAAATCCGCTGTACTCAACGAGGAGGTCCTTCGATGAGGATACTTATGACATATGTAAGCCATACGTTCTTTCCATCATGATGGTCATACAATTCAATTCCTCTGGCTGCACACGTTAGTCTCATGGGAGATGTACGCACGAGGTGTCCATGCATTCTTAGCAGGGCTATGTAGGTACCAGTGTGGATGTCGATTTCTCCTAGCGTCAACTGACCCTTGTAGGTCACTCATTGGCTCAGGGTGCTGTAGCGTGAGTCGCGTGGTTGGCCTCACTGATTTCTAGTACGGGTAGCTCACCTCTGATCGTTCCAAGCTTGTTGGTGACCACATATTACACATTGCTCAAAATTTCGTCGTTGCATCTGTTTGAGCCGACCTTGGCAGGAGAGAGTGGGCCAGGACTATGGTTATCAAATCGCCGAGATCATGGATAAAGCAAACGGACGCTTGGAACAGTTCAGAGGGCTGCTTGCGACACCATCGCAGGCGTACGTGGGACAACCGCATCCTAAACATATTCGAGGCTTGTAAGTGAAAAGGTTTCACTTCGTTGCCCACATATTCATGTTTATATATGACCATCCACGTCATGAATAGGATCATGGTCTTCGGCCACTATGACGTCCAAGGGTACGAAAAAACAAGTGGTCGTGAGTTACGCATACTAGTATCCTCTATCAATCCCAGGTCGGCGCGAGGATTGACAAATAACTGTAGTAGGCTACCTTGAGAGATTGCGTGTCAAAAGGTGTTGCATACAGATACCTACCTCACGTTTTGAAGGATATCCCAACACAGATCACGTACGGGACAGTTGCGGATTCCATGTGAGTAGCCGTCCCACCGAATGTAGAGATCTAGTGACCACTCGCAGACCAGGGGGAGTGGCAAGAAGACACACAACACATTGCATCTGGGGGGATATCTAACTTTGCGAGCGTGACAAAGATACCTGAGGCAAGGGCACAGTGTACATGCTCGTTTCCTGTATCCCCGAATTACCTGCTGATAAAAAGTAATCGTTTAGATCTTACAGATTCACCCCGATGTCATTGCGGGACGTCCTTTGTGAATCCCCACGAGCGGTCCACCAAGAATGCTGTCGTAGCAAAGCTAAAACCTCTCATAGATTGTCTTACCCTGTACAATCTTCCAACCGATGAGTTTTCGGTGACACGGATCGACGGGATCGCACCAAGAGACGATAGAATCTTGTCCCTGCCCGACTGACCATAATACTTGACGCGACGGACGACATTCTCCATGCACGTACTGTGCAAAACTCGATACCTCGGGTCCTCGGGTCGCCCCGGCTGGTCTTGTGGTGTTTGAGTGGGTTGGGACATTACGACGTGTGGTCATGTCATGTCGTTGTGTGGGTATCACCAGAAAGGCTGCAGACAGATTAGAGGGAGGGAAAGAGAATCGGAGGAACACCCGTGCGGTGATGAAGAGTGATCAGAAGGACGCCTGCCATCATACATAGCTTCTCGAGTCGACCCTGGTCCGACTAAACTTGCGACTCAGGTCCCTTTAGGTGCTACTCAAGACGTTCATCCGTCTCTACAGCGCAGCATATGAATGACGTCAGTCCGATATACTCGCCTCCGTTCTTCTCTTCGCTACCGCGATCGTATCTTTCATCTACTACTTATCACCGCGCAGAACAACCCGTTCTTCTCCGAATCCATACATCTGAATTTTACAGCAGCGCCCATGCTTCCCGAAACGCAGCGTACATCGGCGCCTTGAAACCCCGAGCCCGTCGAAACACGCTCATTTCCATCATAACGTGGTCCTTTTGTTATTCAAGACACAGGCAAGCAACCCGAGGTCCCGAGGTACCTGACAATGACATCGCAACGTGGATTCCTACTGTCAACTTGTCAGGCAAGAAGACATGGGCATACCTTCTCCCTCAAAGTCATGTATCATTTACAGGCGCCATCCACACATATCCTACAGCAGAACAAAAAAAGGAAGGAAAGAAAAGAAAAAGGGACAATCTAGAAAATGAAAACGTGTGCAACCAAGGAGAGCAAGGCGAGTACCGCGACAACGCATATATCCACGTGCGCACACCATTCCCCTCAATATTAGACATGAACACAAGACAAAAGACAAGAAGGTATGAAACGGATGGATGTCGTCTGAACAAGACCCAAGCAATAACAATAGGTGTGACGAAGAGTCAAAAAAGTGTGCAAGGATGCAAAATAAAAGCAAAAACGCTAAAGACGTATATCACTGCGATAGAAACTGCATCGAACTTAACCCAGCATATGCGCTTAACGCATACTGCCCAGGCGACGAACCCAACGGACGCGTGGGCTGGGGTTGCGCGTATACACCCCCACCTGCACTCGTGCCCGTCGAAGGCGTCGGGCGAGGTTGAGGCGATCGATTCCCCGGGCCCATGTTCGATGCACCATGTGTATGAAAGATCCCAGAGGCGTTCTAGGGACACGAATACCATCATTACATCACACTAAAAATAGAATAAAAGGAGGCACCCACCGCACTGATCGGGGACCGGCCAGACATCCGGCTCGATAACGAAGAGGAGGACGAGGATCGGCTGGGTGCATCTCCTGCAGACAAGTAGTTCGGTGGATCGGAGTAAAACGAGGTTGACCCTGCCCCTGACCCTGCTCCCACCGGACTCGGTCGGTTCGTGACACTCGCCGTCAGCCCATCACGGACGGTCGTCATCGTCATATAGTCCGGTACACGTTGCGATCCAGGACGTCTGGATCCAATCACGCTGGGATCTGGGGGTTTGACGGAGTTAAGAGACGGGTTACGATCCCCCGAGCCAGACCTAGACTGGTCATTGCGCCGCTGGCCACATTCGCCTCCTTGATAACGTCCACCACACTGCGCTGGACAGGAGCATGTGCCACTCGGGCAACTACATCGGCCATGACAGCGTCCACCCGCCGAAGCCGGATGCTGAGATGATCCTGTGTGATTGGAATGGGGATTAGGACTCGAATTGGAATTTGAGTTCGCATTGTGGCTGGGGTTCGGAGGGAGAAGCGGAGCCACCGAATTCATAGATAGGTCATATGGGCTAAAACTGGCGGCCGTGCCCACAGCATTGGCCATGGTGGGTGATGCGGATATCTGTCGCAGCCACTCTTCAAATTCCCGCGTTTGGTAGTCCGAGGTAGGGTCATTACTCGGTGGCGCGGAGCTTGGTGGTAAGGAGAGGATGGTGCAGTCAAGGCAAAATGAGCACGATGCAGGATTTGTACATGACGAGTATGCGGCACCCGGGGCGATCGGTGCACTGTTATGTTGGCTGCATCCCGGACACCGACAGGAGTCACCACAGGTACAGGAAGAGGGAAAGACACCCGGGGAAGCCTGCCAAGCTTCGAACGTGCCTGGCAGCATATTTTGCCGGACGAGTGGACGCGCTGGTAGCGCACATGCGTCTCCAGCTTGTGGGAGAAGTTTGGTTTCGTAGTGATCTGATGAGTGGATGTGCTCATAAGCTCGACCATATGGGCTGAAATACATGTTTTCGTGCGTATGGTGGCGGCTGCTATGGCTGTGTGGAATGCTAGAAGAAGGGTCATGGAGTGGCCCATCATTACGAGGAGGGCGAGGAAGAACGGGACGGAGTTCAGCGATGCGGGCGAGGACGTGGGAAGAGAGGGGTGGGGGAGGATCCTTGGCACCATGCGACGACTCTGCATGATGGTGATGATGTCTCTCCGGTCTGGGGACAT